>VOQJ01001557.1:34588-49113 GCA_015052665.1 Apistogramma diplotaenia | reverse complement strand
TTGATATATTCATGTAATCATGTGTCATTGGAAGGAGAAAGGAAGCAGTGGACAATAGCCTTTCGTTTGCCGTTGGCTTCTTAACAATGCTCTGACTAACACTGAACTCGAGACACGTGCATTGGTCGGTCTATAACATATTTCCTGCCATTCAGCCATTTGACACATTTTCTCCAAACGGAGGCCACAGTCAAAAAGGAAGGCAGTGAAAATAGTTGCAGCAACTGACTGCTTTGTCTGTCTCGCCTACCTCCCTGAGCCGAGATTGTAAAGGTCCAAAACATTAGTGTGTTGACAAAATGATGGATGAAGCATGGTAAAGTGGTTAGGGATTATAAAGACTGTGAAAATGTCTTCCAAAACACAAAGTCCTTCACATTGAATTCAGCATTGATGCTTCCTAATTGGAAAATTAGACTCTTAGTTTCAGAACACAAAGCCACAGATGTGACGCGTTTGAACACAAGTTTCCTTCAGATTACTGTGTAATCACCTACAAAAGTAATGGAGTGTTAAATCTTCAATAATTTCAAAATATAGAAGGTAAATAACTTGTCATATGCACAATATAAACAAAACCATACATTGCAGTAGTCTTTTGTTTTGCAGTTATGATCAAGAGTTTCCCAATCGCTCTGGCTAGTAAGCAATTGTGCATTAATTGTAGAATACCTAGCAATCACTAGTTGCTAGGGAAAACTGTGTGTATTCCCTGATGAGTTGGCAACTGGTCGCTAAGAGGTATAGAGTGTTGAATGGAAAACCTCCTTGCGATTGCTAGCAGATTGCCTGGTCACCTTTCAGCACAGTGAGAAGCTTCTCACTGAGCAGCAATGAAACTGTGAAAGATGCAATAGAAGAAATGGAGAGCATTTGCCTTCAAATTAAAATCTGCAGCTTTTGAAATGTGTCGGCTGACGAAGACAGACACAAATTTTGCTTTGAACACAATGAGTTGGCAAACTACTGCCAACCGCAGCAATCAGCTGAGTGAGCAATCAGTGAACAGCACAATCACAATGGGGATTTTTGGTGCATCACCCACTTTGCAACCAATTTCACTTAGCAACCACTTGCCAACCAGTCAGGGAAAACCCATTTTTCCCCATAACAAGTGGTGGCCAGGGGGTTACTGACCAGTCTCTGCAGCTATGTGCTATTCAGTCAGTTAGTTTATTATTCTATCATTCAGAACTACTTTGGCATTGTTGTTGCTTTAGCCCACAGGCCTGGCAGCTTTAAGAAACCTGTTCCATGATTTATTGAAAGGTGATGGGGGAAGGACCACTATTAGTTCTGCTTTAATTGAATTTAAGTGGGCAGGGGCAGCACAGTTTAGCACTGTCACGTCATACCAAGAAATCTGTTGGTTTGAACCCCGGCTGGGGCTTTTGTGTGTGGAATTTGCAGAATTTGCATGAAATGGCAGCCTGTCCAGCATGTACCCCACACCTCGCCAAATGAAAGCTAAAATAACTCTAGCACTTCAACATTGACTTGCAAGATAATTCACCAGAAAGCTATGCATAATATTAAATGAATTAATTAAAGTTCACTGTGTAATAAAAAGTTTTATGTTCTGCAAAAAGAAAAAAAAAAAGCAAAGTTGAAAATGATGAATAATATTACAGTAAAGTGAATTTTGCAGGATACAGAAAGATGTGCAAATCACTAAATGCACATATTTTTAGAGCTGCTGATGAGTACCACTTAATTTTTTAAATTATTTTTGCTTCAAGGTTGTTTAGGCCTTTAATGAAGTCTAAACAACAAGAGAATAAAAAAAAAAATCAATGGCAACCTTCATAAGGATGCTTCAGTCTCCACTAGAGGTCTCTGTGGCTCACCTCCTCTATACATCATATCCCTACTTAGACACATGTACAGTATACACAATCCCCTGTCTCACGAGTGTAAACACTGAACATCCTGCAGGATGACTGTCACCGCGACTTTAAGTAGGACTAAACATTTGTTTAAAGTGTTTATCTGGTTAGACCTAAACTGTACCAGATCAGATCAAAGCAACCTGAAAAGCCAGTCAGGAAACTTTGTCACTGAAAATATTTCTGAATCCATTTGTAACTTTGAGAACATAAATTAACCCAGTGACTCAGAATCTAACATTTCCTTAAAACCCCAAACAAACGTGGTTCAAAATGAGTCAAAGACATAGGTCTCACAGAGGAATGAACTACAAGCTTGAGCAGAGGTACGATGCCTGCCATGGCACAGCATTCTTCACACCCTGGCAGCATGAGGGATGTGGGTCACTTAGCGAGTGGCCGGGATTCAAAACAAAGAAAAGGCCCAAGCAATGGGGTCCACAGGATAAATTTGTCAATGTCTTGTGCCTTAAGGCACCCAGCCTCGCCTGACCCCAACCTCCATTCTCAAGATAAATACCTCTGTCACCATTCACCTTCAGTCCCTGGACACAAATTTAACTTGTCATCCATCATCCTTGTGCAGAGGTATAATTTCCCCCCTTCCAGTAATGAGTTTAAGACCTAAAAACAGGCCAGGGATGGGACATAGCCGCTGAACATGACAAAGCATTTCAGAAACCAGATTTTGTGTTTGTGTGTACGTGTGTGGTGGTTATTTGTATAAAATGACTTGATCTCACACTCTCACACTCCCCACCAGAGCACTTGCCAACTGGATAAATGATTGACTGTGACATTCATTGCAACTGTGGGTCCATACAAAGTTCAAGCCGTGTAAGGTGTAAAGCTCCGGGTATTTGTTTCTCTCAAATGGCCACGGCTGACAACCTTGTATGATAATGTGCCCACTGTACATCAACTTAATTGACACTTAAATCTGTCAGTAGCCTTACAAATGCCGACCTTCTTTGGGGAACAAATCCTTTTTAATGTGCATTCTTTGTGAGTGATCGTGCATGTGCGAGTGTGGTGGGGGTTTTGTGGGGGGAAGGGAATGAGGGAGTGAGGATACCAAGGAGATAAAGAGAGAAAGCTGTCAAGATAAACAGCACAGTAAAAACAGAACTCTTATCTCGCCTGTACATAAAGCCAGCCCAATCTTTAACACCAGTTCTAATACTGGTGAATATTTCTATATAAAGTCCTCTAATATAGCCGCGGCTTCCGGCCAAGAGCCTGCGCGGAGCGAGAAAATCAAATTGCTTCCAAATCCCTTTTCACCTGTCTGATTAGGATATTTTTGCCATGTAATGTTATTAGCAGCCTGGTTAAAATGGAGCCGCTGTGCACTGGGGGTTGGCTTATTAATTGTTGTTTTCGTGTCACCACTGCTGTGTGCACCCAGTGATTTAATCAGCTAAATTCACTGCCATGGGAGCCGCGGTTCGAGCCAGGTTTGATGCTATAGGTGTAATAATAATATATTGGCAATGAAGCTGTCATTACAATTCATTTCTGAGGACGATTTACATATATGTAGGCTGAATAACCCTGATTAGCCAAATGGGAAGAAGTTATTATCTCACTGCTTCGCTGCAGAAACGCTGGCGTTTCATTAATTCAATCTTCACTTGCTCCTCGTAGCCCCTGAATGTCTGTCATCAGGAAAGATTGCTTTGACTGGCCGGCAGTTTAGGGCAAAATAGCAGCCCTATTATTCAATGGACATTGATAAGCACTGAGCTGTGTGTTCGCCTTCTGCTTTATGCTCGCAGGGCAATAATGACCTGGGGGCAGCAGCTTTTCTATCTCCCTCACAGGTACAATCTTGTTTACCTCAATCCCCCATAGACTCAAACCTTTCTCTCCTTAGAGACCTGATCTGGCTTCTTTATCCTCACCTAAGTCACCTCCATGGCCCCTTTCTCTAATCACACAGCATCTCGCTGCTCTAAAGCTCCATGTTATCTGAAGGGACAAGGCCTCTGGTACTCGCCACAATTAACCTGGGGCCTTGTTACCCAAACACTCAGTACAGCGAGTAAGTCTCCACGGGCGAATAGTGCAAACGAGGCCTGGCTACCTTGCATTCATTAATGATGTTAAAGGCAATGCAAAAGACCCAAGACGGCATGCATCTACCTTGTCGTGTCTATTTGCGCGATTCCCACAAGGTGCTGAAGTGTGAAGCTGACTGCCAAATTAAAAGGCATAAATCTGTTTTAGAGCCCAAAACAGGTGTGATTCAGGTCAGGTAAGACATCTATGTGATCATAAAAAGATTCTCCTGTTGTTATAAATCCCTTTCCCAAGGTGGAAGGATTGCAAATTCAGGCTTCTGCAGCAATATTTCCTCACAGCCAATCCACTGAATGACAAGAGACAGCTACAGTGATCCAGAGAGGGGCGGACAGAGATGGATGGATCGATAGGCGACTGCATATGCAGACATGCCTATTGATAAACTCCTGCTGACAACAGACGAACACTTTGGGCTCATTGGTGGAAATGTCAGTCATGCTGGCCATTAGTTTGCATGCATTTCAGGTCGGATGTCCTCAACCTGCGACCATGAGGTACTAAGGCCAGCCCACAAGGCCCGTAACATGCCAAAACACTTTTTTATCACTTGTCAGATTGAATTCCACTCGGTGTCAGTCCAGGCTTCTCTGCTACTGTATGTGACAAGGAGTGAGGCAGCCTTGGTATTTGACAGTGATGAACAGAAAGCGCATACGATCAAATGAAATAGGCCTGATGTTGCTCTTCCATAAATCACTGTACAAAAAAAAAATTTTTTTTTGATTATGTAGCCAATCAAGGGTTGATTTCTTTGATTAATGGATCATTTGTAGACATGGCTCGTTTCTAATCTTGCTGACAACTCGAAGTACACAATACGCTCCTTGCACCAGACCAGACAGCAAAAAAGCAAAGTTAATGAGTACTAGATAATCAAGTGGCAAATTTACCACCACTCTGAGATTCTGGTAACTAAAACCAAGTCACTCCTGGACATTTAATAGCAACATGGGAAGAAATGTAACTCCAATCAGCCACATTGGACTGCAGTGAATAGCTATTTTTTGTGCATCATTGTACTCCTCAGTTCTCAGGGCCAGTCTAAAATAAAATATCAGACTTGTCTTTTTACACGTCAAATAATGCCAGATGCATTTCTAGTCGACACCGGGTTCTACTTGACAAATCAGCATAAACTCTAGGCCATGCTCTGTTCACTGACAGGTAATGGCTCATCACTGTAAGAGCTCCCAACAAGCTGCAGACTGGAGAAGTCATGTTTGTTTCTAACAAGGCCGTTCTGGGTTGGGAATGGCAGTCAAATCTAAATTCTGCTCAGGGAGCACAGGGAAAAATGCCTGATGAATTTGTCAATACTGCAAGAGTGATGGGACTCATATGTGTGTAATGGACTGGATGCTTCTCAGTACAGATTGCCTGTTGAGATGGGAAATTATAATGAATGGCATGGAGGAGCATGGCTGTAAAAAGACATGGTTTTACCTTTTATTTAAAGACACAACATTATTGGTTAAAGTGTTTTTTTATGATTTTGAGCCAAATTAAGACACATGCTACAGAATAGTCATTTAACGTTAGACATCACTTGTGCTTCTCGCAGCTCATTGCATCTGAAAATGTTAGGTTTGTCTCCACAAACACACCAGTGCAAACAAATCTTTAGCGGAACAGAACATCTAAACATAAATGTTATAACACACATGAAATTAGCCCACTGGATACAGCTCAACTTGCATTAAAGATGCTTAATCGTTAAAATTATACAGTCGTTATCTCTATTGGCTGGCACCCACCCAACCGCCAGTCAGTGCAAAACAATCTCAAACCTCCATTCTGTGTACCAGCCAGCAGGTGGCGACTCCTCTGGCTGCAAAATGAAGTCAGACTGTATATTAGCCCACAGCTAAGCAAACCTTTCAGCTTTCACTCGTTACTTTTAAGAGTAAGTAATGAGAAACGTGATGCAGTACTTTTTTTGAGCAGCGACCCAATCACTGCAAATAAAACAATGAGGAGCTTCCTTGTGACGTGTTTTTGATGTTTTGATGAGCTTTCTCTGTCAGATCCACTCCTGGTTTGTCACTCCCACTTTCAAAATACCAAGAGGCAGCCAGAATGCTCAAAGCTGCAACATGCGACTTCGCTAAAATCCATCTGCATTTTGAAGAGTCATTTTTCTTTTTTGAGCTAAAGCATTTGTAAAAGAGTTTAACGGAGAAGCACGGCTGGAGGAAGGGAAAAAAAGGGGGTTTGAGTAAAACCTTGGATGAATAATAGACTGCTTCCCAAGCAGCAGCACTCTTGGTGGTAGGAGGTTAATATTCTCACATGTCATTAGGTCTGCTGGCTCGACTGATGGCTCATTGAATCAGGCAGCAAATGATTTCCTCATGCTGCAGAGGACAGAACACTTCAAAGGGAAGGGGCTGAGGTCAGGACAGCACTCCGCTTTGATTAATGACCAGGGCTCAGCAGAGGTTGCCTGTAGGTAAGAATGTGACGGTGAATTGGATGTGAAGGGGACCGACTTTTAAGCTAGATTTGACCCACCTCCAGAAAAACTTGCAGATACCATCACACAAGTTGGGTTGATGGGTTGTGACTGAAAAACCTGGTGCCTTTGGCTTATACAATCATAAAAATTAAAACACGCTAGCTGACAGGCTTACCTGACATGATTTTATAGTTAACGACTAGAGAAATATCTGCTTTCACCTTTAAATGTAACTCTTAATGTGAATTCATGTAGTTATGGTCTTGGTTAAATATTTGGCCTTTAGAACAGAGCTGTCTTTATTAAAGACACTCAATGTGTTTTTTTTCCCTTTTAAAATAACTATGTGATACTTTAAGACTTCACTGGGAATCAAACACACCACCACCTGGGTTGTCATTCTTCAGGGCCCCATTATCACCCTCCTTATGAGTTTTTGACTCAGCAGAACAAAACGTGACCGCCTCAATCTTTGATCTCTCACGCGCCGACACAAATCCTTTCAAGTCTCCTAACGTTCCTCTGCTAAGGTAATTAGCACTAATTAAAAGGTTTCCAGCTGCCTTGTGTGCATTTTTTTTTTGTTCCTCCATAGCACATTGTACTCACAGGTGCATTTCCTATGTTTACTGTGGGCACGTCACTCACATTCCTGCCCACTTGTTCACAGTGCATGATCAAGGAGATTAGGACTATTGTTTGGGGATGATAAAAGAGTAAAATACCCAACTTATTGCTGAGGGGAGCCTTTTGTATGTGTTCAACACATCTGTGAAAAGGCTTTCAATGACTCAGTAAAGATGATACAAGTGAGAGGAGTAATTTATTTTATCTGTATTTTAGTCTGAATGTTTACTTCCTCTATTTAATGGCTACAGTTTCCCTGTTTGGATCATAAAAAGTTTTACTAGCTCACTTTCTCCCAATCTACAGCTTTTTTTTCCAACCTCTGTGATTGTGTTTTAATGTTAACATATTAAACTTCCTGAGTGACTAAGTGTTTCCCGTTGCCTTACCTCTCCATTATTCAAAAAGAACCAGCTAGCCACATGACGGCCAATCTTGTAAATTCACTCGCAAGCCAAGGAGCCCATAAACATCATTAACCATCATTTCCCAGCCCACTTCAGCTACATGTGAAGTGTTCTTTATTGTGTAATGAGCCAAGAATCTGAAAAGATTGCCACTTCAAAGCCTCTCTTGAAAGCTGTCGCCCATGCAGCCTGCTGACATGTCAAGCTGGGATTAAACGTCCCCCATAATCATTTCTTTGTTTTCAAATGAGCCTATTGTTTATCTGCACCTTGGGTGACAGCCATCAAGGGCACGCAGCACTGCAGAGGCACAGGAAGTGGCGAAACAGATACTTTATGTACTTGTAAAGCATTTGCTTCAGTCAATATTCACTTTTTTTTTCTCTCCACCCTCTAGTTTGGAGATGTTTGTAGCTCTTGGAAATTCTGATTTAGATTTGCATCGCTGCCAGGATTTTTGGCCAAAGGAAAGGCAATTTAGTAGATTTAGGAGAAGGAAATATTGATATGCATATAATTTTGGAATGGATGAGGTACTTGTTGTATTTATTAGTTGGACTCAGAAAGAGATGAAAAACTCATGCACAGCATACAAAATTAAATCATCTTTACTCTTTCGCTTTTCTTTTACAAGCCATTTTAAGTGTTATTTAGAGCACGCAAGAGTGACTATAAGTCATTCAAGTCTTAGGTCTATTGTTATGCAGGGAGATGCTCCGTCCATTGAGTCTTGGAAAAACAGGTCTTTGTCTAAGACCAGCAGTGTGTCATCAGCACCGGGCCTCCACTGAGGCAGACATATTGAGCCTAGGCAGCAGGGGGACACTTCTCAGAGCTTTTAAGAACTACAGTAAATCTTCAAACAATTTATGCAAACAAAAGCCGCTGTGTGAAAAGGGAGAGAAGACACAGGAAACAGATGAATAAGCAACATCAATTACCAGGACCTGACCTTGAGAGGCCTGGACCAAAGCACACATTTCACAGCAAATGACTGCAGATCGGGTCTGACAAGCTTGGAGTGGAGAGGTGAGCCTCCCCCCCAAACGTTTATTGGGAGGCAAGTTGGGGAAGACAAGGGGGATGAAAAAGAGGTGAGAGGTTAAGAAGTTATTACATATCACCATAACAGATGCTTTATCCATCCATCCATTTTCTTCTGCTTATCCCGTTCAGGGTGTGGGGTTGGGTGCTGGAATCTATCCCAGCTGTCATAGGAGAAAAGGCAGGGGACACCCTGGGCAGGTCTCCAGTCTGTCACATGGATGCAGATAACCACTCACACATACAGCCAATTTAGAATCACCAGTTAACCCAGCACGGACTCCTCCTACAGTCCACATCTTTGAACTGTACGAGCACCCAGAGGGAACCCAACAAGCAAGGAGAGAACATGCCAACTCCACAAAGGTCCCGGCTGATGGATTCAAACAGAGAAACTTCTTGCTGTGAGGCAACAATGCTGACCGCTGCACCACTGCGTTCCCCTGCCTTGTTAATGTGAGGTGAAACGTCTCAGTTTGTGGACCACTGAGCTACAAGAGTAACATGGAAGTGTACGGTCAAATATATGTGATAAAAATAAACAGGAAAACCGTGGTTTCCAAGTAGATTTGTGTCTTTGAGAATTAGGCCACATTCATGATATCATACAGACTGAAAAATGTGAGCCTCAAACTGTAGCTGTAATTTTGAAAAACGATGGAGGAAATCTACAGCGTCTACACAAACTAATAAATAGGTTCACAAGTGTAAACAGTTACCAATCATAGGCAGTTCAGTGAAATTCAGATATTACCATGAGAACATCAATGCTGCTGCATCAAGGACCCTTTAAAGTTTGTTTAGATCTGGTGGAACCTGCAAGCAATTTGCTGCAAGCTTATTTGGGCTAAACCTCCTTAGACGATACCAGCCTTGTAATATAAAGGCAGCGTTGCTCCCTGATAATGACCATTTGAACATCAGCGTATAAAAAGCAATCAGTCATGCAATTCTGTGAGGGCCCTCATAATCTTCTCCAACTAGCCGGCGTTTACGTATCACACCCTATTCTTCCAGTGAATTAAGAATCCACTTTAAAATCCTGTTATTAACATATAAAGCTCTCTACATGGACACACCCCTGCTTATAGATCCGAGCGACAGTGCTGAGACTTTACCACTGCAGTCGGCCTCTAAACCAGGGTCTCCTAACTGTTCCACACTCTAACTTTAAAACCAGAGGCGATTAGGCTTTAGAGGCTGTGACGCCCAAACTTTGGAACAGCCTTCCTCAGGCTATCAGGTCGGCTGAGTCTGTGATTTGTTTTAAACGACCGCTGAAGGCACATTTTTATAGGTTAGCGTTCCCTTAATCTTTTCCCCTTTAACTTGGGCCATATTGTGAAGCTATTTGCATGTGCAGAAGTGTGTGTGTGTGTGCGTGCGTGCGTGCGTGCGTGCGTGCGTGCGTGCGTGCGTGTGTGTGTGTGTGCGTGCGGGAATGAATGTATGACCATGTTGCTGATTTATGTGTCTGTATGTTTGTGACATGTTTTATTCAACCTGTGAAGTCCTTTGTAACTCTGTGTTTTGAAAAGTGCTACACAAATGAAGTTTTATTTGGTAAAAAATGGAAGCTATTTGGTTGAAGCCACAGGGGATGAACGCATAGATTCAAATAGCTCTCAGTTAACACTGAAAATTGATCTCCCAACAACCCACCTTGAGTGATGACATGCATTCGTACTGAACAAAATAATAGATTCCTCCTTTTTGCATACCAAACACATCACACACAATTAATTAAATCTGAGTCACCTCCAATTATCCAGCGAAGAAAGAGGTGCTAAGCCAGGTCTGCCTACTACTGACAGCAAATGGAAATGGACAAGGGCAAAGTGCAGTGAAAGTTTCACGTCAGCATTGCCGTGATCAGACCGCTAATACGATGAAATCATTTACTCTGTCGGGAAGAAATGAAAGATATCTGAGGTTTTGCTTCTTTCCTGGTTTATATCATTGTAAACTGACCACCTGTGACAAGATATCACCTGTTAACTGATTATTTTAGGCAAATGGGAGAGGATGGATAAATGCACATGTTGTCTTGTGATATGCATATCTTACCGGTATTTATTTATTATAAAGTCTCTGAACACTGTAGTTGACCCAAAGCTGGCAAAATCTGAAGCCCTGATTGAAATGTTGTAGCTAAAACTTTTCTATGTTCTGGATGCTGTTGCTCAGTAACCTGTAGAAAAAAATGGGATTTAATAATCATCTCTTTTCTTTTTTTTTTCTTGCACTGACTGTCACAACATTACGAGACACTGCGGACTTTTTACTGCTGGAGGCGACTGAATTCTAAGGCATTACTCACAATAATGCATATGTTATAATCACAGAGAACTTACTTAAAATTCAATTCACTTTGGCATCATTATCATGTATCAACATAATGAATGACTCCTTCAGAGTATGGTAATTATAATTTGATAAATCATCAGCAGAAAATTAACTAGATGTCAAAACATTCACTGGGAAGGGTGATGAATCGAGGATGATTGTGGTGATGAATTGTGTTAATCTGCGCAGTATGTATCCAGTGAAATGGCTAAACAGCCCAAGATGGATGGAGCACAGAAGCAGCAAGGTCAGACCACAAAGCTGCAGGAAGAGGAGGGGAAAAAAGAAACGCTGTGCCTGCTGTGAATGTTTTTTTCTTTATAGTCAATAATTTCCTCGTTTTTGTTTCATTAATACTAATCTGTTGTGGGTAGTTTTGAAGCAATTAGTCGATTAAATTTAGTGATCCATGAGTGGATCAAGAGGAAATTAATCAACATTAAGTTTAGACGATCTGTTTATTATTTTTTTACATTATTTATGACATAGAGATGAAAATTAATGAGTGAAAGCTACTCGAGTGTGAGAATTAGAAAAAAATATATAATATCATTGGGTTTTTACAGGTAATGTCACCTTGGGCTCCTGGGGCTAAACGAGATTTTATAGACTAAAATATCTGATCAGTTATACTATTGCTGTAGATGGACACTGCATTTCGCTACACTCATGCTAAAAATACTGGCAGCACGAGCCCCCCCCCCCCCCCCCACTCACCCCCACCCCACGCCCTCGCCAGCCTTCCACCCAGCCATAATCGTGATTCCCTTTTGGATGTGAAAGATGTGGCTGCTAAGTGAGAGAGGTCAAACACGAGTCCAGATATTTATTACATGTGCTGAAACCAGATGGAGGCAACACATTCATCACAGCGCCGTGTCACCGAGGTAACACCCGTTCCACATAAAAAGCGGCTCCCTCTTCTCAGCACGGCCACTGGCCTCTGCTGGTATTTACAGTGACCAAGCCTGCGTTAGTCCAGCGGCCAGTTGCCTTAATCATCTCCAACCTGGCTCTCACTGGCTGTGGTTATTTTTAAAAACTTGCGCTTTTATCAATACTTTCTGTTCTGTAGGTGGGGAAATATTAAAGCCACAGTGGGGGCAAAGAAGGGCGTTTCTGACACTTGCTCCCTCATTTATCAGTCCCCTTCATAGGCCCCGTCAGTGACAATGAAAAGATTTCACAATACCGCTAGGCAGAAACTCATTCCACCAGTCATCCATCATGCTCAGCCCAGCGGCCGTTCCACTGACCTAATCGGTAATGCCTGCCTGAATGCTGGCGACTTCGTAAAGCCCCCTCCCCGTCATTAGGCCTCGTTAGAATGAGGCAAGTCATAGGGCTACGTCCTATTACTGGGTGGGACCTGCATGCTTTTGTAATCTCTTCCCATTTTGACAATAGAAGCCACATCATTATTTTAAAACAACTGATGTCTGTGGCCCTTAAGCCCAGGAGAAGCTACAGTATTCCCATCCATCACTGCGATGCTTTTGGAAAGGCAATCATAATTTCAATTTTTAGCATGATAAAAAGATTTATTCATTCATGTATCCTTGAAAGAAAAAGAGAAAAAAAAAAGGACTACAACAAATGAGCGGAAAATACACACCATTAACTATCCAATACACAAACGGCACATAAAACCACACCAACTGAAACAACAGCAATAAATATTTCACGGCGCTCCCAACAGAGATAATTTGTGTTTCATTTCAAAGTTATATTTTAGCTGGGAGGGGGGTAAATCTGTCTAAATCAGCCTCTCGCTGGCTCAGAGGACTTCTTCAGCAGTTCCCCATCTCCCACTGAGGGGCGGTAGGTTCAGGTTCAGCCAGGTCGCAGAGCTGCTGAGAGTTCGGTTCCAACTCTGTGGCTCTGCCAGCCCCGAGTTCAGGCAGCACTCTGTTGAGCGTTAGTTAACACACAGGAGGACAGCGGAGGGGGTGGGTCGTGGGTGGTGGAGGTAGTGGTGGTTGTTGGGGAGGTGGGGGGTTCTCGGGACTGCTCTCTGACCCAACACTGGCTTTTATGGAGAGATAATTCCCTAACCCCCACAGCTGAGTTTTCTGGCACATTTCCCTTATCTGCACCACTCCTTTCGCTGCTCCATCTATTACAGCTGTCTAATGTGACCTGTCTCTTTTGTAAGTCACTCAAGGAAAACTCTGTGTATATCTTGCCAACATTTGGGTCAAATTAAGTTTGAACAAAGATCTTCATTGTCTCATATTTGAAAAGAATGCAAAACACACAACACTTATCCTCAGTGTGGTGCCAATATCATTAGAAAGGGAAATCAAGAAGCACTTTGGGCAACATCATAACTTCAGAGAAATACTTGACTCCGGCTTGTTCGTTCAGACTAATTGGGCCGAATGGTTTCATCCATGTCCAAATTAGCCTTAAGACAGAACATTAGGAGACCCCAGATGAACTCCCAGTCCAGCTGCAATCTGGAAATGTGAAGATTTTTTTGGGAATCTTGTCAATAAGAAATCCAGAACAACCAAAACTCAAATAAAGAAAAAAAACATGAAATATGTTCACTGACTGCTGCACTTTGGAGGTTACAGCTGCCACTAGTCGCAGATCAAGCAAGAAATAATGAGAGAAAAATAACCTTTGACTTAAACTATGGAGGATTGAAACTACTGGTTATTTTGAAATGGTTTTGTATTATGCTCTGATGTGCATCGCCTTGTTTGTAGCCACAGGCAGAGTTGTTGTTTGTGGATGCTGCTTGGCAGAGGTGTTGAGGCTGTGAGAGCCCTGCTGATGTGCCAGAGGGTTTTTGCCTGACCTGCGTATATTCACTATGACACACAGGCAGATGCAGGAAGGTGTGGCACTGGGAAACGCGCGGCAAAAAACAATGTGCTTTAAATTCTTTATGACTCTGGTTGAAAAATCAGTTATAAAATTTAGCTTTGAGCCATAACACCTTTCAGGTTGCTCTTTATTGTACTTTCAAGTTTATTTATTTGTGTTTATTAATGCACCTGGTGGCAGTGGTGAGCAGAACCAAAGCATCAAGCACTAAATGTGCCAAAAACTGCAGAACTGCAGTTCCTCTACTGGCCACTAGAGGCTGGTTCCAAAAGGAAGTCAATTTCCGCCAGCTCCCACGTTGAAATGCCCAACCAGAAATAAACATGCTTATAGTCTGGTACAAACAATATTTTGGCATTTATAGCTAATTTACCCATTTCTAACATTTTCTCGGTGCGAAGGCTTAAAGTTAGGGTTGTGGCTGCTTTGGCTAACAGCTAGCTTTCACCTTTGCTTGTTGTGTCAGTGTTGGTTGTTTCACCCTGATTAAGTTAAATTGTCCTTGTACAAATAAAGTCAGTACTGAAATATGATGAAGGAAATTATGTTCCAAAGCGAGCGACAAATACTCCCTAGGCTAGTAATGCACATATCCTATTATTCTGCTAACTATCAGCAATTATCTCCCTGTCAAAGCTCCAGGTGACAAATTCTCCCCATATCCCGCCTGGCACTATCATCAACCGGACATGAGCTTCATGTGATGGAAACTAAATCACTGGCTCTGCTCACAGCCCTGACAGACAAATGGGATGCCTTGGAAAACCGAGGTCCATCACTCTGGGCTGGGAAAGAAAAAAAAAAAAAAAAGTATCTCCCTCCCAGTTGACCTTTTTTTTT
>VOQJ01001557.1:6063-20528 GCA_015052665.1 Apistogramma diplotaenia | reverse complement strand
GAATCGTAATAATTTAGTTATGTTTTGTGTATGTAATAAAAAAAAGAAAAGGTGGGGGGGGGGGGGGGGGGGGGGGGGGGGCGCCAGCTGCGAGCTGCACAAATCACAGATAACCTCTGAGCCACATGTGACGACTTTTCTTCCAGGAAAGCTGGGGAATCATTGAATGACACTGCATACTTCTGTGATTATCTGTCCCCAGTTATAATTACCGTGGATCAGTTTACATCCCATTACCTTTGACGAAAATGCATGCGAATTACCGTCCCTGATTTCTGTCACATGGCTTTTGCGAGCAAGACTTTGCTTAGCATTTCAACAGCATGCCGCAGCAGCTAAGGTGGAGTCAAAGTGACAGCATTACAGATGACTGTAATTAAATAATGCGTAAGACTATTGTGCTTTGTGCCGTACTTTTGGAAACTGGACAAACTCCAAACCATCTGTGTTTATTGAACGTCAATGCGTTGCTAATGTGTAAAAACAAATACAGATATCCTGAACATTAGATATGCTTGTGTTATGGCTCTTTGTTTGGAAATCCCAGGAGAAATTTGATGGTTGTTCTAAGATTATTTCAACCACACAGTGCGAGACGGATATATGTGTCAGGCAGCCCAAGCGCAGAGTTAGTCATGCAGTTTTATCAGTGTCAGTCACTGAGTTGGAACTCGCTCGGCTCCAATCAGTCACCAGTGGGCAGGATCTGCGGCAAGCGGCCTCAGAAAAGTTGGATTACAGCTTGGAAAGAAAACAAAAAGTATTAAAAGCTAAAATATTAAACGGGAATCCAATTACATCTCGGTATAACAGTTGTGTGCGTCACCTGCTTTCTAGGGTGTTGGATTTTATAAACAAGGAGAAGGATTGCTGTGGGAGTGACGGCTCACGTATAAGATGGTCAGCCTGCTGGTATGTGGTCCGTGATGTCCCATAAATCTTCCTCCATCTTCTCTGTGGTGATGGCAGAAAGGGATGAGTCCCTCTCCAGCCCCCTCCATCTCATTCACATGTCTATCTGCCTGTTATCAATGCCCTTGAGCAAAGATTACTGATGCCCTGCCTTTGATATATGACACATCATGTGCCACAAAATTTTATCCAATGAATTAACCTGGAAAAGAGGGGGAAAAAAACCTGGCTGCTGAATCAGTCACTGATCCCTTTTTAGTGTTATTTTTGTATAAAATACAATCACTGCATTTGCTCTCTTGAAAAAGAGATGTTATCTTTGAAACTTCTGTTTTTTCAAGGTATGCCCATCATAATTTCAAAGAAAATATCAAATTCCCACCAGTATTATAGCATGAACAACAATTAATTTATGTATAGCATGAATGGACAATGCAAATAATCAATGCCATAAATTTAAGTGACAAAAATGTAAAATTGCATAGTGCAAGAAGTTCCACTGATGAAGACGTAACACTGGTAGTGAGGAAAACAATGCATGTGATACAGTTGACTGAAGTCACAACTGTTAGCTGTTCATTTGGCTTAAACTATTGCTCATAGGAAAGCTAATAAGCTTGTTGTCGGTGCAGGAGACGCAAAGATAAATGTATATTAGAGGGCACCTTTTGGAAGTATAGCCAACATGTGTCATAGTGTGGCATGGTTGTGCTGATTGTCCTTCCTCCAAGCCTGTCAGCAAAAAAAAATTATTTAGGCATAAAAATTCATAAAGAAAGAAATATAACATCCTCAACTGCATCACAGAGTACAACAGTTAAATGTGGATTATTAAGCATTGGGTCTCTCTCTCCTAAGTTCCTATTTAAAAGTTGAGGAACATATATTAATTTATTATGCCTTACAGAGATTATAGCAGGATGAATGTTACTTTAATTGAATCAACACCACCCAGTCATACTGTCAGAGTGCTTGAGGCCGAGGAGGAGGAGTAGCAGCAATCGTCCACTCCAGCTTATTAAATCAACCAAAGACCCAGAGAGAGATTTAAATAATTTGAAATCCCGACTCTTAGCCTTGTAAACCCTAACTGGAAAACTCAAAAAAACAGTTTTATTTATTTATTTGTTGTTATGTGGTTCACCTGATCCTTAGATTTGATTTCCCAGACTTCAGATAAAATAATTACAGCAGTTGATTTTAGCATCCAAGTAGATATTGAAATTGACATCCGCAACCCTGTACTTATTTATTAGACTCAATTGGCTTCTCTCAAAATGTAAATGAGCCCACCGATATACTTTAATCACACTCTGGGTCTTGTTCTGACATATGAAACGGAGCGTGTAACAGTATTCCCTGAAAATCCTCTTTTGTCTGATCATAACATTTAAATTTACAATAATGGATTACAGAATAAATGGGGAATAAATTTCATTATATCTTTCTGAAAGTGCTGTAACTAAGTTTAAGGATATAATTTCGCTACTGCTATCTTCTTCAATGCCATATACCAACACAGAGCAGAGCAGCTACCTAAACTCTACTCCCACAGCGGTTGATTATCTTGTTAATAGTGTTACACCCTGTTTTCATGTCTGTATAAATATCTGGTATTTTACTTGTTAGGTATTGTATTATTTTATTGATGTGAATTTTACTGTGTTTTAAAACAGGTCCATCTTGTAAATGAGACTTTGAGTTTCTATGGGTATAAATAAAGGTTAAATTTAAAAAAAACAAAAAAACATCCTGACTGTGTATCACTGTGGGTCATCTGAAAATAAAAGTCTGAAATCATGTGCCTGACCCGTAAGCTGGAGAGGTGTCCCACGAATTTAGAATACCTTCATTTAGCCTGGAAGAGTTTGTTGCTCTAATAAAAAAAATCATTTTATGCTAAGGCATCTCACTAGTCATCACTTTATCTAGCCATGAAGCCATATTACATACACAAAATTAGTTAAACTGCAGGAATCCCCTAAGAATACAAGAACCTGGATGACTTCTAATTTCCTGTTTCTAAATTCAAGTAAAACTGAGGCTATGGTACTTGGACCTTAAAAACATGACATCTGACCAGATACTTACTCTGGATGGCATTACATTGACTTTGAGTGAGGAATCTTGGAGTGTCCTTCAATGCACAACAAATATGTAGGACTGCTTTCTTGCATTTGAATAGTACCATATCAGCTTAATAGAGGACTTTGTTCTCAGACTGCAGGCTTACTTGCAGTTCCTAGGGTATTTAAAAGTAAGAAGGGAGGCAGCTCCTTCAGCTTTCTGGCCCATCTGTGAAACCAACTCCCAATTTGGATTCAGAAGAACAATACTCTCTCTACCTTTAAGATTAAAACTTTTCTTTTGGACAAAGTAAAGTTGGTGACCCTGAACCAGTAATGCAGCAACAAGGATAGTTTGCTGGGAGATTCCCACGATGCCCAGAATGTTTCTTCTTCATTCAGCTCTTTTCATTCTATCTGTGTCTATACACCATCCTGCATCACTAGTTATTATTAATCTCTGGTTCTCTTCCACAGCATGTCTTTTGTTCTGTCTCTTTCCCCTCACCCCCAACCAGTTGGGACAGCTAAAATGGCAGATTTTTATCATACAGTATAAACAAGATCTAACACCCTATTTTTTTTTAAACTTTTATCAGTGGGTTTAAGTATATTCTTTTGTCAACACCTTTTCAATCTTTCTTTTTCTTTGTTGTGAACTTCTTTGTGATGTTCACCTTTGCAGTTCAAGTCAAACTTTTAGCCAACCAGCAATAACACAAGAGATTGATCACCCAAGGGCAACACAGTCTTGGCTTTCTGGCGCACTCATCTCTGAAGCCTGTGTTGGTTGAATTCCCATAATCCTACAGTGCTGGTGTAGAGTTAAACAAAAGGACATGGAACCACAAATCAGTCACGAAAAATCTAGCTCAATTTGGCAACGAAATTTGAAACTTTTCCAATTTTTATAGCAGGAATGAAAAAAGACCTAATTATTTTATAAAATGTACAACCTAGTGACTACAAGATTGGTAAAATTTCCAAAACTATGCCAGTTGTAAGTTGTTTTTACTAAATGTCAACCTTATAGTATGGAGATATGAACAATGGTTTGCACTATACATACGAAACATACAGACATGCACACACACATAAAATGTCACGAGCTACAAAAAGCTTCATCATAAACAGTGACAGAAAGCCAATGCTGGGAAAGCTACATTACATGCAGGGCAGCAGTAAAGTGCCTCCTCACCGCCGCAAATCTTATACAAGTCTCTGAAAACAGTTTGTATCCCGCAGAGTTATTCTTTTTACACTAGAGTCACCTGCCTGATACCCTTCAGCCATTTTCCTCAGAAGCTGTCACACACGCCAGCTATAATATATGGCTGCACCAATGAGAACAGCTGTAGCCAATCTCTATCCTCCCTCTCCTGTAGCCCATTGCCTGTCCAGCATAAAATAATATATCAGGATTAATTGATTTCCTGTCAGTCTCATGGAAAGGAAAATAAAACTTCATGTAGTCCATTTCCTGCAGCATTATAATTTTGTACATGACATGTAATTTAAGTTTTTTAATTATGTATGAGAATGAAAAACAGTGACAAACTGGGCTATTGCCTGGCCCAAGGCCACAGCTCTGGCCTTTGTATGCACGGAGACAATAACAGCAATAACTTAAGCACGTATAAATAATATATTGATGCGTTTAGAGGCTACACATCCCCATACAAAAGCCAGTATAATGTCATAGTGTCAAGGTCAAGGGCTGGTTATTCATCTTATAAAAATGACATTCATTGAGAGCACATGAATCATCAAATACTGTCTCTGATGCCAAAAAGTCAAGAACAGGAAAGTCAGGATTCACTATGATTCCCAGCCTGTGACAGGAAAACAGATAATGTTCCAACATAACTCTGAAACACTGGAAGCAATAATCTGCTCCCGCAGAGTATAGCAGCATTAGACAGAGAATATCTGTTTATGACAAAAGCCCTGGCCTCGTAAAACAAAAGGACAGAAAAGTAAAAGCCCGACATTAAAGATTTACGCACAACAGCGTTTGTGCTCAGCTCCTTTCATTGTTCACTGGATTAATGAGTGGTGGAAAGAATGAGCAAGCATTTCCCTAAGTCAAGCTAAACTAAAGCCAGAGATAGAGCAAGGGAGGGAGAAAGCAGCAAACAGGGTCATCAGTAGGCCAGGGTCTTAAATCAGACCAAAGGCCAGCCCTGGTGTCAGCCCAGGACCAGAGGGAGAGGAAGCTCTTGAAAACAATAAGGAGGGGCTGAAAGGAGGCCTATTTGTTGTGGATTTTTCTCTCCTTTTTTTGCCATTATCAGCTGGGCCTGAAAAAGCAGCTGGACAGAACGAGGTTAAAGTGTGCTCATGCCTCTGGGTCATAATGAACTGTTGGTTATTCTCATACAAATGGCATGAGTTTAATGAGGTATCATGCTGAAAATGATTACAGGCTTTATTCATTCAAAATGCTCCAAAAAAGCTGTTTCGGTGATTTATTTGATAGCTGTTGTTTTCTTACCCCCGCAACGGCTTCACATCTGCAAACTGTCTGACTCAAACTGTCCTGTGGCTAAAATTACGATGTGATAAATTGCATCATGAAAGATTTAACTGCTCTGACATTAAACAGCGTTCACAGCATAATGTAGTGGTATTTCACCACGGATAAATACAGCATATCTCCCGCTTTGTGTGACATCTGAAAGCATTTTAGGAACATTTAGTGCAACTCTCACCATCCTTTCTGTGCTTGTAGACCCATGCATCATCTTCTCTCCATCTTTCTTGCTCGGTTTTATCTGTTTGTTCACAACTACACTCTACATTCAATGAAAAATGCATACTTGTATCAAGAGTGCTCCTTTCTAGAGGATCAAAAGGATATGGTTGGACAAACAATCCGATATCCAAGGTTAAGAATACAAGGATAATAAATCACTTGAGCGTCATGTTCAATTTTCAGGATGACATTACGCGGCATTATCCATAACAGGATTTAAATTGTTATCAGGACACTGAACAATCCACTTTGCGTCCGGCAAGCATCCTGCCTCTAGTGATTCATAGGGAGGAAACTACTATCACATTTTCCAGCATCCCTCTGCAGCAGCAGCAGAACACCGGTGCACTTCATGTACTTGGATGATTGGTTGAATAAATTGCTTCCATCCTGGCTGCTGTTGACACTTGTGGACGAGTGCTATCAGTTTTAATTGTCTTTCTTCCCTCACTCAGCCTGGGTCTGCATCTCCTTCCTGCTTCTCTTGAACACAAGGCCAAAATAAATTAAGTTGAGTCTCAGATTTGGCCGAACACGCTCCATTACAAGAACTCTAACTCACACATCTGCTGGGAGTTCATGGGATCTGCAGTTAATTAGCTAAATATTATCAGTAAAAACCTCTCTGAATAAATAAATAAATGAATGAAGTCTATTTATTAATACTAGTTGCGTTACTAGCATCTGTGGAAATAACTCTAAAACAAACCATTTTTATATCAGCACCTGCATTTTTCATACAGACTTTTCAGCCCACGCAATCGCTGAATGCTTCAAAGAAATGGCAATGTTGTCTGGTCATGTCTTCGTTAGTGCATCGAGCGTAACATCTTCCCACTGCCTTTCATAGGAGGTCAGGCTGGGATCCTCTAACTAGCCAGCAGCTAGTTACAAAAACTTGAAAGAAAGACTACTTTTGCAGTCTGTTTTGTTTCTTCACTTGTTACTTTTTATAGCTGTGTAATTTTATAGCATTTATGTTCTAGTTATTATTAGGGGTATGGGCTCTGTGACTTTGAGATGGATGCCAACACAGGTGAAAATATATTTTTTATTCGAGTCACTTATTGGTGCCACTCCTTTTGGAGGATTTTTAAAAATAAGGTTTGCTGTGTGATTAACACCTCTTACAAATAAGTATAACACTGTAAGTGGAATTATAGTATTTAAAGTTTTATTTTGTTCACTAAGCAAGTGTCTGTGATGCCCTTTGCTAACAAAGCTTGCTAACATTAGCTTATAACTTAACACTAAAACCAGTGCTAAACCATTGTTCTATTATAAACTGGTGCTAAAAGTCCATTACTATACCTTTAGATTTCTTCATTTGTTTGACACCTGGGAAAGTTTTAACTCTTGTTTAAGGTTTTCATGACAAGCTAAGCTTATTGTATTAGAGGAAACAAGGTTATTAAAGCTGATCTGGGGGATAGGTAAACTGGAAGGAAGATATAGAAAAGTACTCATGTATTCAACTACAATATTTACTATAACCATAAGTTTTAGATATACATTTAAGCTAAATTTGAATTTAAATTTTGCTCATCAAAGGATGAGCAGGTACAAGTTTAGCTTTAAAAAGTGGTAACACCATAACAACAACCACCAAAAAAACTATGACAATGAAACCAGAAACAAAATTTCTTGTCCAGTTCTGTGGATGTGGATATAGACTTAAAAGCCTTCAAGAAATTAAGAAACTGCTTTAAGTTATAAACACATTTCACGTGTGGACTCTTCCTGTGTTACCTATCTAGCATGTCTTGGTAGGAATGAACCACTGGCAAAGCATAATAGAAACACTGATTGGCAGTGATATACCGTAATGCAGCCTACCTTTTCATTAGAATCCCCTTGGTTTATTGATTTAACAATCCATCCAGTTTTCCTACAAAATCTGAAAACAATCAGTGTGCAGTGCAACACAATGCTCAGGTATTAATCACAAAAGGCAGCACTTTATTCACACAACCATAGAATTGTTGCAACAGCTGTTAAACATTCTGGTAAAGCGAATGATTTATGGCTGTGTAGCAATAACGATGAGGCAGAGTCATTACCATATCGACAGGCTCCCAGATGGATTATCTTCATTGATTACTTCATGGCCTGTTAATAGTATTTGTTTGAAAGGCAAGGGGAAGAAAAATGTGCTTGACGGCCCTAGTCTGCAGCTCGTGTGGAGGAAGCAATCTACCAGAAATATTTCTAACCATCTATGGCCCTTTCTTACCACAAACTAGCATCATGGCTGAGGTTATTTTCAGCCTTTCATACTCTGAGGCTCCACAGTTACCAGATCAAAAGACATGGGAGGTAAGTAGTGTGGATGATGATCAACAGCAAGTAGAGAGTTCACATGTGTAAGATTTCACAGCTAATCACAAGGCACTCTGATTCATGGAGCACCTTGTTCCACTCGCCTGTATATCATATGATGCTTTTTTTTTCTTTTTTCTCCTCTTGCCACCCAGGGTTCCCATCCTGTAACCTTGCCAAGGTCATCTGAAGGAAATGATACAGCTACACCACAAGATTTATGAGAGATTCACTCCCGTTTCTATCCCTGTTTACAGAATACATTGACTCCCGACAAGGAGTCGTTTCCTCCCCCAGTGGTTTACCAAGCGGGAGCCCATCTATTGGGTGTCACAGGGTGCACGAGTCCAGCACCTTGTCTCCTGTGACAGGTGCTAATTGAAAACCAAACACTGGTTGCATCCAGTTTAAACCTCAAAGCTTCACTTTGCCCTTCTGTTACCACAACTAGATGGACAACCTTGGACACTGATGTAAACCATAGCATCTCATGTCACAATACAACATGATTCAAGCGAAGCTAAAAATACTGGCAAAGTTGATAAAACTGGGGTACAGTATGCATTACATACCAGATGTAAATAAATATAATTTAAACAATCCACTACAGTCATCCAACAAATCCAATCAAAAAAGTCCAACAATAAATCTTTCAGTTCTTCTTTGTCTTAGGCAAACTAAATATCAGGCAGGTTCAAACATGAGGTAAGGCAACTTTATTTGTACAGCATCTTTCCGCAACAAGGCAATTCAAATGGCTTTACAAAAAATATAAAAAGCATCACAGATAGATGAAAAATAGAAAAGTAGGGAAAAAACAAGAAACAAAACAGGAGAATAAAATGCACTTATAGTGCTGCTATAGTGCAGAAAGAAGTATGAATAAATAATCTCAAATATGATTTAATAATAAGAATTACAAAAAAATAAAACCGTTAAGCTTTGTTTCAAAACAGCTAAGACCTAAAGTTTTCTAGGAGTTTGTTCTCCATATTTACACTGAATCTGGTAACAGAAAGCAAATCTGCTTAAGATTCTCCGAGTGTCTGTAAAGCTTTTAAAGTATCCGTAGAACATACTGTAGATGCATTGCATGTCAAAAACATGTTGTTTAGACCAGTTCAGTGTTTTTAAAATCAGTGGCATTATTCTGAATTATTCTAAAATATTGGGCACACATAAAACCAGTGTAAAGGCCTTTAATTCTTCATATATAATCTTAAGATGATAACAGGGTCATTTACTAGTTTTTTTTAATGTGGTTATTAAAGCTTAAGCTTGAATCCATGAGATTATTTATTTTTAATCTTTAGTGATGTAAATTGAGCATTGATTTGTAATCATTTTTTGGCTCCAAAAATGCTTATTTCAGTTTTATTGTTATTTACCAGAAGAAAAGTGCAAAACAGTACACTTAATTGGTGTTTGTATGAGACTAAGATCCCCTTAGATATAAATCACAAGATGTTTTTGGAGAGCCATAATCAGACAATACATGTTTAACAGAAGTGGCCCTAGAATGGAGCCTTGGGGAACTCCATGTGTCACTTTTTTTAACTACTCTGATACATGATACACCCCAACTACCCATCTAGAACTTATTCTGTTCTTTAGGAAAGAATTCACAGCCATCCAAGAAAGCCTGCTTATCATTCTGTCTGCTAGTCTGTTTAATGCTTGAGGAGGAAAAGACTTTTCTACAATTATAGTTTCTTAAGTGTATCATACTGACCTACATTTTAAAAAGACTCACTTATAAAATGGATTCAAAGTTACAAAATAATAAATACGTTTTTGTCTGGTAATCTGCGAGTGAAAGGTGATCATCCATGAGGAGATAAAGTAGTTGTAAGGATACAGGGGTTACTGGCCTTCACATGTCCTTGGCATTGTAATAAAGGGATAGCGAATAGTTGTGAGTGCATCGCCCCTTGTCATTGACAGGGTGCTGCCCTGCCCCTTGCTCGGAGAGGACCGGGGCTTTAAATTGCTTCCATCTCTGAGACGCTGATTAATGAGAATAGTTCTAATCGGAGTTCTTGAGGCCAACAGCATTAGTCTTAATCTTCCAAGCCCCATCCAGCAGCAACACTGACATTTAATGTAGGGCTAGTGCAATGGTAATGAGAATTCATTCCCCAACAAGGGAGCAAACTCTTCTACAGTACCCCCCACACAGGTCTTGGATTCGGGAAGGTTATTGGACCTGAGTTTCAAGGGTTATTAGTTCTCTTCAGGCCATGAGTTACCTAAAATATCGTGTGTTTTACAGTCTACTTTGAAGCAGGACAAATTAAACCATTTGTGAGCACACAGAAGATTTAAAGCTCCAGAGCCAGGATACAGTCTAGTCTGGCAAAATGCTGAATTTCAGAAATATACAACTTGCCATTTAGTTTTTCAGGGAGTTTACTGAGCTAGAACCCCAAATACAGTATGTGGTTTCCACTTTCTCAAATGTAAAAATTAATGAGTTTGTAGCCATACAGTATAAATGTATCTTCTGTATATGTGCATATGTGTTTATGAATGAGCATATTTAGGTTGTATGCAATATATACTTCATGTATATGTGAAAAACAGGCAATCAAAGAACAATAGAGTAAAACCAGGCAACCTCTATCAACTGAATAAAAGCCAATCCCGCTGTTGAGTGCACTTGTACCGATGCAAACAGTCCTCCTGTGCTCAGTTAGCAGTAAGTAAATTGCTCTGGGATTTGTATTGCCGAAATGCTTTAGCAGGTAATTCCTCTCTGTCTTTCATTTTGTTTGTCTGTGTTAAGTTCCCACTCTGGCCCCATCCATTCTCACATCCAGTTCCCGGCTTTGTCCATCCATCAATGGGCACACTTTGTCAGTGCTGACTTCATCCTGGCGACTGCAATCACATCCGAGCAGGACCCAACTGCCACTGGGGAGCTTTTTCACCTCCCATCTGCATCTCCCCAATCTGCTGACGGAGCCCCTGACGTGCAGTGTTTTCTATTGCACAGGCAAGCAAAAAAACACTAATGCTGCACCTCATTTCTTCAGACCACTCTTGGCCTCGCATGGCAACAAGAGAGGAGGAGAGAGAGAGGGAATGGGCTGAGATTGAGAGAGGCAGTGAGTTAAAGAGGGGGACCAGTTTCATGAAGGATTGGCTCTCGGGTCAGGCAACAGCTCAATTTGCCTTTTCTTCTCAAATGTGTCAATAGACATCACAAGTAGAAAATGCATCACTAATTAAGACCCGGAAAGCTGCAGATCAACTGTACTGCGTGGTGTGGTGGGAGTGAGAGAAAAAGGAGATGGAGTGAGAGACACAGCTATGGCACATAAGTCACTAGTCTTTGCACTGTAGGCTGCCACCGTGAAGCTATGTGGAACATGGGGTTGGTTTAGGACGACATTAAGAAAATCTGTCTGTATAAATCTTTTCATAATTAATCGAAAGGTACAAGGTAAATAAAGGTACAGCACTCACTTTACAAAATAGTATGAAAAAAAAAGCCAGATTACATGATGCTATGCTTTGGCCAAATCGGAGCCTGGTTAAACTTTTTGCCTACAGAATGCTGTTATTTTTCTTTCCTTTTAATCTGATCATTCTTCATCAACAGATTTAGGAGTTGCTGCTATCAGCCAATTGTTCAACTAATCATTTAAAATGAAAACATTTGATCTTTGAAATGTACATGACTTTTTTAACCACTTAAATCTTGACCTTCTCTTCTTTCTCACATGTTTTTACTAATAAATCTGTAATCATTTGTAAGACTCAGAGCTCATAACACCAACGTGGAACAGGATCTAAAATGTAGCCACATTGGCTAAACATTATTAAAAGATAATATATACTTAGAGAAAATAATCATTCTTCCTGGGCTAATTAGTTATGTTGAGTGTTACAGTAGGTTAGCAGACCCGAGGACATGGATACTGTCACTTCAAATAAGTAAGTAATCTTAATTCATAATATTGGCTTCTGTGATTCTGTTGTTTAAAAGAAGCAAGGATGACACCAACAATGATCTTTATGGAACAAATTCACACAGCGCCATAATTCAGACTCGTTTACATCAGGGAACACTAATTAGACCGCAAAGGAGGGTTATTAATAGGCTGGACTTTCCAGAATGATCTTGTTATAAATGGGCCCTGTCAAGACTTTCCTCAACCTCCAAATGAGTATTCTCACTTCACTGCCCCCATCCCAAGCATCAGCACTGGCGCCAAATAACAAATGATTGCCATTAACGGTATTGTCAGTAATGATGGCTCAGAACAAACAAAAGTCCATAAATAACAATTTGTAGGGAAAAAAAATAGCCCTTAAATGAGACAGATACGAAGGTGAGTTAAGGGCCCAGAGACAAAGAAGAGGCTCTTATTTGGGCAGAAGAAGGGAAAAGAGCAATATCTCATAATAACGATCTAAAGAATGAAAATCTGGCTGCTCTGGACCTGCCTGGTCCTTCCTGCACGAAGCTCTAATGTTATTTGCAGATTATAGCTTGTTCCATATGCACACACAAACACACACACACACAAAAAAAAAAATCCTCCACCACACACTCAGCTGAGTGGGCTTAAACAACAAAGCGGTTCCTGCTCAAGTCTTTTACCCGGACACAAAGGCAATTCCTCATATTAATTAAGCCCTGTCACAGACATGCTCGCTCCCTCTCGCCAAGCACATGTCCGCAGCTCTGATATGTGGGCTAAGTGTTTTCCCTGATGCCTCACTCTTAGTCTGCTTTTCGCATAAAGCCTCTAGTGGGAGCCGCTGTTTACAGAGTCAGTTCCACTTACGCAAATCCCCCTGCCGTGTAAACAATATCCACGGCAACTAAACAGAGTGCAGCGCTGGGTGTTTACGGCGTGAAAAATGTTTATCCAATTAAGTGACATTTCAATAACATAATCCTAAAACCATGAAGGCTTTTAACACGATTACATGACCTACAGAGAGGCAAGAGAGTCACCCGCTCTGTGACACGTGGCTCAATATCATTAAAAGCAGCAGCAAAATATGACCATAATTACTTGGAGTTCCAGTAGCCAGTGCCAGTGGACAACAGTAAAGTGTGCTGCTACTGTGAAATATGACATTGCACAGCCCATCACTGAAAGGAAATAAGCTTATTTTTGAGTCAAGAGGATTTTAGTGTGAAGAATGTTAATTCAAATGCTCAGTGTAAAAAAAAATAGAAAAGTCAAGAATAGAAATAGAAATGGATTTGATTCTCTTTATGTGGAAGTCAGTGAAAACATCAGTTGTTCTACGGTAAGTCCAAGGTGTGCAGCTCAAGCTAGTATGTCAAAATAATGGGACTCATAAACCCAAGGCCTCACGTTATGCACAGAAAACAAATATAGAGAGGGAGGTATCAAAATAATGAAAGATTGTTTATGTATTGTGGCATAAAATGGGAGGGTGTATGAGAGAGGCTGCGGCTGGGAGAGGTGATGGTGACGGATGGACAGAACTGACAGTGCGGTATTCATCCTGCACGCTAGAGCGCACGTCCTGCTAGTGGCGGTCGACAGAGCAATAAATCACAGGCCCTCCATCCTGTATCTACAGCTTATTACATCCACCATGACAAATAAATAATAATCCCTGTCAGCACAGCCCTTTGCTCAAGGATTGAGTCTGAAAGCGTTTGCTCATCACTCCTATTCCTGAGTGAAAACAACAAAGTAGGGGAATTGAAAGGCATGGTTTACTGGCCCTCTGAAACTCTGAAAGAGGGGTAGAAATAAAAGGCGCTCGGCAGCCAAAACATTCGAAGAACATGAGAGGGTGTGGCTGTGCGCAACAGAAACACAAAATGTTGTGCTGCTCACGGTCACTATGGTTATAAACAGTGTGATATTCTGGCTACCTCATGAAAGCAGAAATACAATGATGTACAAGTATTCCATTACGAGTGAAATAAAGTAAAAGTCATAAGTGAAATTGATGAATAACATAAGTGAATGAATAAGCAGGAGCCTCTCCCAGCTGTCATAGGGCAACATGCAGGGTACACCCCGGACAGGTCACTCGTCTGTTCCAGGGCTAATTCAGACACAGACAACCATTTACAACCATTTAGAATCACGATGTGTGTCTTTGGACTGTGAGAGGAAGTAGGATTAGCAGGGTTCAGACGGCCGTGGATTTGAACCCAGCACCGTCTCGCTGTGCACCACTGTCAACTGGTAAAGTCCAATGCAAACCAAAAACTTGTATTATGTTGAACTATAAGATAACAAAAACAATAAATCAACAAAATAATATATAATACATTTTCATACAACAAATATCCATCCATTCTAATCAACAGGGCCAGCATATAGACACCTACAGCCAGTATACATGTATATAAATCCGGACTATAATAGCAGTTATTATAAAAATGAATGGCTACAACAAATAAAGAA
>VOQJ01001552.1:42981-57100 GCA_015052665.1 Apistogramma diplotaenia | reverse complement strand
ATTGTTGGCCGCATGCACTTGATTAAATGGGTCTTTAATGTTAACCGCATTCCCCCCCCCCCCACACCCCCTCCAAATTTATGGCATGAAAACACACTGAAGTGAGGAGAACAGAAATATATTTTTAGGTATCTGCTGTCCCCCCCACTGTCCATACAGAGTCCATCTTTTACATTAACGATGTTCCTTCTGGTCTGCTAAAGTGACATGTGAATGAAGCGTCTATGCAAGTTCAATAAGGAAGATCAGTATTCACTCGTCTGCCTGCATTCCTGCATGTTTGGGCTGCGAGTCTATTTTTTTTCTTCACTTCTTTTATCATTATCTCTGGTCCAATAACTTTTATTGCCTGCCTTCAGCGAGTCAATCAGCCTCTGTTCCCTGTGCATTAAATTTCAGTGCAGCCCGCCTCCTCCACATCTCCACATTTCATTCGGTCAGAGAGTCCCATCCAAGTCTCCATCTGCTTTATCTTCATCACCACCGGCAGCATCTAGACTCCAGGGTGAGTCCTGTCCTACTTCCCACCACTGTTGGGACTACGACAGTCAATACTGGTCAATATTGTAATCATGACTATTTAACATCAACATTAGCTTCAGACTAAATCTGAATTATTCAGGCCAACACCGCTATACTGGTTATACTGGCCGGGCTGCATTGTTTGAACAGATTCCCGGGTCCTCGCTCTTTGTGGTGCAGATTTCCCAATTACGTCAGGACACGACCACATGCTAATTAACACATAATACACCTTGTGCAAGCGCACGTGCCAGCAACGTCGCTAGCCACTTACGCAGGTTATGCTGTGAGCATGCAAAGACTCAATGCTGCAGCATAAATCAGCGCTTAATGTTACAAAATAATTGTAATAATAATTGTTTTTTTGTTGATTACACCGTTTTTGTGACTGATATGTGGAGCAGCAGCACTCTACGTGTCCCTCTTTCACACGTCAGGTGAAATCTCAACTTTTTCCTCACCTGCAACCTCTCCACAAAATCTTGGCTGGCAGCTACTTCCCTACTCCTGCATTTATTGTGTTACATCCTTCTGTAACCCCCAATTACCTTGCAGCAGCAGTGCAAAAGTTTCTGGGTGTTGCCGAGGCTTAAATGCTAATTGCCTACACCTGACAAGGTGTGGATAAAGGCATGCCTGAGGCTGGCTTGAGGAGGATGTCACTTCTTGCCTCAATGCTCTGTGGGTTAGTATTTTAAGCCGAGGTTATAAAGGGAGTAAAAATAAAACCAGCATTTCTGCAAACTCTAGAGTCAATCACCCTTTTATGTTGCAGTTTCTGAGACACTTGAATTTTTTCCTTACTCATTGCCGTATGGGACGGTCACTCCTGCGACAGGACCCGTGTCACAGCCGAGGAACAGAAAGGAGATGTAGCAAGCGGTAGATAGCAGGTTGACCAGCATGGCCATTCGGATTGCTCCCAGCGCTGATAGGTTCAGCTTCTTCACCAGCAGACCACCCATGAAGATCCCCAGACACGCACATGGAATAGCTGTCATACCTTAAACACAAGGAAGGCCAAAAATTGTTTATTATACTCATGTGCAAAAGTGTGCGATTGTGCATGTGCGATTTTTTTTTGCACTGAATACGAACCTAACAACTGATTTGCAGAGGTGGTGGTGAGGTTGAACTGCTGCTCGAGGTATTTCCCCAGAAAGGCTGCGAAGCCGGCTACAACGGCGATCTCCATACAGGCTGCCAGGACGATGCAGGTGAACACGGGGTTTGACAGGAGGTGCTTGGTCACCTTGGGGATCACTGCTCATAGAAGAGGAAAGATGAGCAATTAATTGCGTAGCATTGTTGGTAAGAAGGAGGCGCCAGATTCTTTCGATGTCTTTGCTATCATTCCACTTATTTCTTATTTCTTTACATGTTTTTAGAAATAACATCAGTTCTATAAGAAGCTCATTTGACTTAAAAGTCCCATAACACTGCAGAAGGGGAATATTATAGAACCACTGCATTTTACAAACTTGTGGGTAGTTAAAATACAACAGTATAACCTGAAAAATGGGCCTAGTCTACTCCTTTCCAGCTGATAATATTAGACTCTAGTAGTTAGAGTAGCTTTGCATGACTGACAGTTCAGTCCTTATGTATTATGAACTAGGAGCATCTCACAAGCTCATCTTCTCACACAAGTCATTTAAGTTCCTCTCCTTCTATTTCAGCTGAGATGACCATACCAGGGATGGCTGCTCTCTTTCACATCATACAGAGCAAAGATCCAGTTTGAAATGAAGCATTTAGACGAGTGTAAAGTCTAAGCTTTTGGTTTACAGGGATTATCTGCATGTATGCTGACCTCACTACCTGAAGCTTTAACCGTGCTTAATATTAGCATTCATCACTGTAACAGTATAAGAAAAAGCATTATAGGTCCCCTTTAATAACACATAAATCCACAGTAAAAATAATATGACTACTTGTACTTTTTGCAGTTTTTGTATTAACAGGCATTTAGTTGTGATGGAGTAAGAGTAATGATTTTGTTTTTAAAGATTGTAGAATTTTTGTTATATATACCTGCAGCTCAACAGTATTTAATAGTGTTTCAAAAATCTAGCAGATAAAACTATAAAATACTCAGCATTTTGTATGTTTTTGTTTTACACACACACCAAAAAAAACAAAAAACAAAAACCCTGCAGTACTACGCTGGATGCTGCATGCTCACCCCTGAGTTGCTGACAGCAGGTGGGGCTATTGGCAGGCTCATGGTTAACCAGGACTCCGTTGCTGGGCTTTGGAGTCTCACAGTCTGAGCTCAAAGAGGGAGGAAGCATAACTTGCTCGCTGTCTGCTCCCTCCTCCCGCTCCTTTGTTGGCAGCGACTGAGGGAAGCCAAACATCAAGACAGCAGAGCAGAAGAGTAAGGCACCACACAGGAGGAAGCCGGCCCACCAGGCCCCGATCCACCGCGGGTCATCTGGAGTGATGTTGAGCTTACCTGTGGAGAGGCATGGTGTAGATCAATAAACTACATATGCCAAAAAAAACACAGACAAGAGAAATACAGAGTAGGGAAACATTGAACTCACTGGTGTCAATGAAGATAGCGTCCACATAGAACTTAGTGCACAGGGATCCAAGGATGAAACCGCAGGCAGGCCCGAACACCAGTGTAGAGAAGAGGATTCCTGCAAAGAAACATTTACTGAGTTTAACGTGTGATTTCTACTCATTCTAGGATGTTGTTTGTGTAGCTGTGTTAGTGCCTTCTAGATGATGCTAAACACCTTTGTTTATATCGCTTCTTCTTACCAGAGATATGCAGTATGAGGAAGCATCAAGCAGAAAATTCAGTTCTGCATTAAAGTGTTTAGTTGCTTAAAAATATTACATTTTTTATTATTAGTTAGAGTTCATTTTAGTCTTTGTAATTGTAATATGGAGGATGTTTATCCGGGGGACAAGCTGCAGGAAAACCAGAACAGGTATATATAAACAACGCTCTGAGGAGGCGCTCGATTCTGGTCTCGACCCTTTTGTTTATCACATGACCCCACCACTCACCCTGTAACAGCTGGGACAGACTCCAGCCTAGGCGGAGAAGCGGTTAAGAAAAAAGATGGATGGAAAAATAGTACAACTCAAGTTCGGAAAGCCTGAAAATGACACCTTTAATTGTCCTACTTTTTCTGGGGAACTACACAAAGCCTAAAAAGATATTCAACTTCAAAACACATGAAAACAGAAAGGCTGCAAATCTTCCAGCATATTCTCTTCATTTCAGGGGCCCTTTCCAGGAGGTACATTGTGAAGCATGACAGCGAACACGGAAACAATTCGGCTGTCACGAAAGATCAAGTCAGCCAGTTAAAACCACACTGCAATTGGTGGCAGCACACAGGATAACAGACCGAACAGACATACACACACTTAGACACCTGACAACAGAAAACAGTGGTTCTGTCCCAGTCTTATACTGGGCAGCTTGAAGCTTGATCTAAAAATCCTCATTTAGAGCGTTTGTCAGCGGGGCGGAAGTCTGGCACTGTGACTCAGACTGCAGGGAGATAATGAAGACTCAAAGCTCAATTTGGGAGACAAATTTCTCCCCGACAGTCTGTCCTGTGATCTGTGGTATTATTAGACCGAGTGTGGAGAGTTGGACTGCGACAAACCAGATCCAAGCCTAAGTTTGACTACTGCGGCGCACGAGAAATGCAGTTTCAAATAACCATCGAAATAAAACGAAAACATCCCTGCTAATTCGGCTTCCTCCTCATGGGGCATTAAAAATATTTCTGCTACCAGCATGCTGTCGTTTGAATGCCAAAAGCAGCCACTTAACAACAAAAAACTCCCCCCCAAAAAAAACATGGAAACTGTGACTAAGATTTGTATGTCTTTGCTTGAGCTGAGAGCAAATGCATCAGGCCTGCTTCCTGCCTTGACCACCCACATAGGAAGGGAGTCAACACATTCACATCATAGTTTATTCTCCGCATAAAGGAAATGGCTTACAGATTTGCTAGGTGGGGCTCAGCACCTATTTCACTTGCCTCCTACTATAATGTGGTATAAACAGGGTCATTTAAGCTAGACGAGGAGTGAAAACAAAAATGGGCCTTTCACGTCGTGGTGGGAACATTTGGCTGTTGTTCTGAAGACTACAAGTGAAACACATTTGCGGTTGACAGTCAGACCAACACGGAAATGAACAAAGAGACAGATGCAGCCATGAGGCGCTGGATCATGACAGGTTTTGCCTCTTCCTTCTGCTATGTTCTGAGATTTTGCCATGTACCTGACAAACTTCCTCTGCTGTGAGTCTGAATGTAAGAATTCCAAATATAAAGCGGAAAAAAAAAATGTTTGTCAGCTCAAACACAAACAGAAAGCTTCTCTCTCTCACACACACACACACGTGCACAGGAGGCTGTTGTGTCTTATTAGGAAGTTTACTACATATCAAAACAGAACGTGTAGCTTAAAACATAAAAATAAATAAATAATGGACTGCAGCCGCCACTACGTGACTACCAGATTTGCCTGTGGTGTTGCAAATGAGGCTTGTGCACTGTGTTTCTCACGTTTCCTTAGAAACGAAGTGTTGTTTTCACATAGCAACATCACAATTGCTTTCACCACAGGAAACCTCAGAGAGGAAATTCAGTTAGTGAAATCACCTTCTAGGAGATGATAGCTCAGTAGTCCACAAGTCAGCGACCACTGAGAGGATAAATGTCTGTGCATACCCCTGCTTGCTTTTAGAAACGGCGTACCTTGATGATAACATTTAAGCCACAGCCTCATATGAGGGAAAGGTTAGTAATCTACCAGGGAGCATGGCCCCTTATCAATCTACTGCTTCTGGAGGAGAAACAAGGGCACCGCAATTTGAAAGTTAAGAGATAATCCTCACATGAAATGGCAGGCTTTTTTTAATGCATCTTGGGAGCACATGTCATGAGTTGCACAATGGTGGGAAGCAATGCAACCCCAATGTGAGCCTACCTAACAGAAGTTTCAAAAACAAACACACACAAAAGTTGGAGCCTTTTGTGTGCTTGTTTATTTATTTTCCAGGCGCGGCGACTGCTCTCAGTCAAAAACACTTCCGAGGTACTGTTACAGTAGGTACATTTACGTTCATATCTACAAAGTCTAGCTGTTTCCCTCGTCTATTGAGCCTTAACACTAAACTAACAAATATCTGTGGTCTTTGTGGCTTTAATGTTTTAATGTGAAGATGCTTTAAAGCTACAATGCAAGCAATGACAATGCAACTGATGGCTCACACACTGTGTCAGACTGTGGAGCATCACTGTGAGATCTGTCGGGCTGTGCAGAGAGCACCGGGTAAATGTTTCCTTTTCAACTGAATCGAGACCCTTACTGCTGGGTCAAAGACAAAACAAAAAACCACAATTATTATTTCACAATATGATTCAACAGAAAAAGAGTAAAACCTAATTTAAGCACATTAAACCTGTATGAAGGAGAACACAACACCACAGCATAATCTCTCTTTTCCCTTCCAGCTGTCCCGTGATGACTAAAGTACAAAACAAACTAATTTGTTCATGTTGTACTTCACTCAAGCCTTTTAGTACCCTGTGAATTATACTCTCAGGGGAGCACGTTTGCTGTAATTTAATAACAAAGCTTGGATCTACTGTTTTTGTCTCACTAATTGATTTAGAGACCAATGGAAAAAGCCGGAAAAGCCACGTCCATATTAATCAAGCCACAGATGCATCCCCAACCAGCGTTGAATGTAAAAATACTCACGCAAGAATATGAGGCATTATTCAAACTGTAGATCGGAATTAGTATTTCATATGTCATGCTGCTGAACAGAGTGTTTCCGCTCAAACACGTCAACACATGTAGACGCCTACGTCTCAGGCTACGTTCACACTGCAGCCTGAAGTGACTCAAATTAGATTTTTGTTGCCCTTATGCAAACTGTATCTGATCTTTTCATGACTGAACAACACAAATCTGATTTTTACAAATGCAACCCAGGCCACTTGGATATTTGGTCCTAAATCCGATACGTATCTGATCTTTTCAAGTGTGACCTGTGTCTATATGGCCAGGTCGCATTCATCTGCCTGTACGTCCCTAATACGCGACAAACGTCACGATTCTGCGTGCTGATCCATGTTTACTTCAGAATGCTCGCATGACGCTATTGCATCCTTTAGTGTGCATGCAGGACACTTGTAGGTTATTTGCAATTCACAGAGGAGATCACAAACCTGTATATTTGTAAATGTGGATGACAACGTGGGGGGGGGAAAAAAATCAGATTTCACAAAAAATTGGAATTGAGCATTAAGGCCTGCAGTGTGAACGTAGCCTAAGAGATGTTTATTATAATGATGTACCCAACACACCACACACACAGATTAAGCCATAGCAGTAAAGATGAAAGCGGTGGCAGGCTGGATGGTGCTCTTCATTAAATCACTCAGGTTAATTCCAGGAGAAACCCAGAGAAGCAGATATAAAGCACATATGCATTCAAAAAGCTAACAGACGCTGTAAAATCCTGTAAAAGTTTAGCTTAAGACCAGGCAAACCAAGGTACAGAGTCAAACCTATGCCAACACTCTGTGAGGTTAAACAAAATGTCAGATTCACGACAACTCCACCGTCCTCCGTTCATTTCCTGCTCTCACTGTACAAAAAGAGTTCCTTCTCATCTATTAATCCCGCTCAAGTAGGCTCAGTAATCCCATGAGCTAAATAAGAGCAGAGGGATACTGCAATGTGGGAGGCCAAACAACAGCTTGTGACACTTTTACAAGGGACCAGACTGAACCTGACTGAGCTGAATGACCACTAAAGATGAAGCCAACGTGTGCTCAAGCCCAAGGTTCAATCAAGACGGGGAAAAGAAGAAAAGGCTTGTGGCAGAGGCACAAGATTTCATGGTGGCTGCAGTCTTTAAATGCTATAAGATTTCAGAGCTTCAGAGCACAAAACCCTCTCCTCCTCTACTGCTCTACATCAGGTCATGCAATCATCCGGGCAGGAGGTTAAAGACATTTTTCAGACTGAAGAGCCACAGAGAAATGCTCAAATAGGTCAGAAGTGTCAGAGGAGCACAGACCATTTCCTGCATAGAAGTGAAAGTCTTGTGCTTCAGCGTATGACACAGAAGCAGTGTAAAAAAAAAACATTTCCCCCTAGTTTTTAAAAGAAATGTCTTACTGTGCAGTGGACCAAAGTACTACTAGAAGCAAGTCTTCATGAAATGCCTCTGGGCATCTACTTTGTGCAGCATTATCTAATTTAACTGAAAATGAAATCTAGGTGTGAAAAAATCTTTAGTGTAAGTGTGAACACAACAAGCCTGAGCAGGCACTGATGAATGTGAAGACTGGACAGAGTCAGCTTCAAGTGCTGCAATAACTCTTCTGAATTCCTGAAATTTGCCCCTGACAAACACCATCCATGTTGTAATAATTAAAAAGGCTACAACTAAAATTGAAACCTATGAAAACTAAAATGAAACTTAACACTGTAAAAACAATAAAACGAAACTGAAGAAAACAAAACAAAAAAACCCCAAACAAAAAACAAACAAACCAAAACTCCAATACAAGGTAACTACAACAAGGCAAAAAATTACGCAAGAAAACAGCTCAGTGAATAAAATAAATGAGTTTATAAGTAAACATCTAAAGTACAATGTTAAGCAAATAAACCGACTTCAATAAAACATTATGTATAAAGTTGAATAAGTACAATAAAGAGGCTCAATAAATAAAAACAGCTCAATAGATTTAATATAGCAAAATAAAACAATAAAAATCCCTTACTAAGTAGAGCAAATGTCAGATGGAATTAAAGTGTCTCATTGTAACGGAGTATAATAAAGTGATTTAGTGTACACAGAGTGCCAAGTGCTGTGACAGTGCAGGGCCGAGGTGACCTATTAACATGAGATAACAGATGTGCTTCAAAACTTCCTGTACATGAGCTCTATTCAAAGGCAGATAAACAAGCAGCAGTGGAGGTAGACTGAGTTGTGTACTAATGAGAAGGTCAGTGGTTTGATCCCAAGAGACCTCAGAAAAGAGCGAATCTCAAATCGTTTCCGATCCATTCATATGAGTGAGAATGTGTAGGACAGTCAGAAAGCACATAAAAGGCATAGAACAAAGCGAGGTTTGAATGGTTGAATCTTCCTGTAGTTGATATATACACTCACTGGACACTTTATTAGGTACACTGGCTCACAGACTTCTTAATGTAAATATCTAATCGGCTAATCACATAGCAGCAAATCAGTCAGGTGCCAGACAGGCTCGTCTCAGTATCTGGGAGAAAATGCCTTGCTGATGCCAGTGATCGGAGAAGAATGGTCAGACTGCTTCGAGCTGGCAGAAAGGCAACAATAACCAATCGTTTACAGGCAAGATATGCAAAAGAGCATCTCTGATTGTGCAACACTTGAACCTTGTAGCATGTGGGTACAGCAAAAGACCACACTGGGTGCCGCGCCTGTCAGCTAAGAACAGGAAAATGTGGTTAGAACCTTGTTGAATCTATGTCACGAAGAATTAAGGCAGTTCTCAAGGGAAAAGGCGCACCACCCCAATACTAGCGAGGTGTAACTAATGGAGCGGCTGCTGAGTACAAGTATCAGTCCATGTGGTGGTGGAAATTGTTTGTCTTGGGATACATGCCAGCAACATGCTGGTCAACCTGTTGATGACTGGCATGGTGTTAGCCTCTCAGATGCCTTTACTGTCATTATACAGATGTACAATGAGATGATATAAAATACAGCTCTTTCAGCACACTTCACCGTGTGTCTTAATAACCAATCTTTTGATCTTCACAACTGGATCCCCCCTTTGCTCTTGCCTGGCCAGACAACCGACTACAAGCTAGACATGAAATAAGCTAAGATCAGTTACTGCACACAATCTGCTTTGTGTCATTTCCTGAGTCAGTTGAAGGGAGGACAATGATAAAGAAACCATAACTTTTTATCTTCTACACTGGTTAACTGTCAGCGAAAACCTTTGAAAAGATTCACAACCTCAATGTGCTATCAGAATGAGGATGATGACTGAATACTGCTCAGGGCTTGTCACCTGGCCTAAACACAGGTGCCCCAAATCACATTAATTAAGGCTCTGTGCCTTAACTGAACAGCACCCTAATTAATGTCATTAGTAACACCCGAGTTCACTCTTGGCTGCTGTGAAACAGGTGTATTGTGAATCTGCAGATAAATATGGGAGCTGTCCTGTGTGCTGCTCTAACCTGGACCTCACAGTCGAATCGTGTCTCAAGTTGGTTTGTGACTTCAATTTGTCATTACTAAACAGACTTTTTCAACCACCATCGAGACATTTTACGCAATTCACAAGCCACTGCAAATTTCCGCTAAAGCTTTAAAAGGACGCACACTCAGATATCAGGTCCTGAATCATTCATAAGTAAATAGCTATTCAACCACTTCCATGTCGTAATGTTTCTGGTTCTTATTTTACTGCCTCATACGTCTGCTAATAACACGGGCAGACGTGCTGTACCTGCAGGATATTATTACCATAATGGTCCATTACCATCATTTATTTTGAAAATATAAATGAATAATTAAATGAAAAGAAAAACTTTAAACACATAAGGAACTAAGCAAATATACAGCATCTTATCTGTCTGACCAGAAGTTCTGTTCTGTTTTCTCCACCTTTTGCAGTGCTGTCACATCTGATCTCAATCTCAAAGTCATCTGTCTTTAGACAGTCCGAGGGGAACTGAATTCTTATTTTACATTTCTCAAAAACTGTGTGTGAAACACCACTTCTACTTTTAAATAATACTTTAATCCTGCTGCTCTTTAGCATCTGGTTGACACCCAGTATTTAAACCTTAAACAAAAATTAAACTAGCTGACAGAAATTTGCCTAATTTATGCAAAATAAATGGTAACTGACACGAGCTAAGGTTTAATCATTAACCATGACACATGTCAAACATACAAAGAGGGACACCACTTTATAATGACAGTTGTTATGTAAACTCAGCTTCCCTTCATGCCAACAGGATTACTTCTAACAGGCAAGTTGTGCCATAGTCGCCTCTGAGGTGAAGCCTATTTTGATGAGGTACAAAGGAGATTAATGGACACCAAATCTTCAGTGATCCATAAGTAAGTACTAACAGAATTAGGCGGCAGCTTTCCCCACAGGAAGCGACGCCTCGACCCACCCAGCTTTTAAGTATCAACGTCAGCATCACTCGTCAAAGAAAAACAGTGTTCACTAGAGGCAGGAAGTCTCACCGACTCTAGACAGCTAATTAACTTTAAAAATGACTGTTGATCATGTGCTAGCTATTCCAAAAGATTATTCGATGGTTTATTCAAGAAGAATAAATCACTAAAGTTGGAGAACTTCATCAATTTGTTGATCAACTGACTCAACTTACTGTTAAAGCTAGAGGGGAAAAAAAACAAACAAAAAATAAACAACCCAGGCTGGTCAGCTGTACCCAATAATAACCTGTTAACTCTACACAGCCATGACCTAAATAACAAGCCGCTGCTCAAAGTAGGCTCTCAACTCACATTCAAATGCCATTACATCAGGATCATCCTACTTTAACTTCCGCTTACGTCAAATCATCTCAAATTTGAAACTGAGCCTTCGCACATGCCCAGCTGAGATCTGATATAAAAACAGTTACTTGCTCCAACTTGAACTGGAGCAGACAGCTTGTGTGTAAATGGTTTCACTGACTGCCATATGGTAGCTACATAGAAACTGCAGCTTGAGGACATGTTTAATACTATTAGCATTCTGACCCTGAGGATGAGTGAGGAGGTTACTGCAGAGCGCCACCAGGCCTGCAGCCGGCTGACACACCGGCTTTGCAGCAGGTCTCCTTCCCTCAACACCCCGTCATGTTAATCTGGACTCCGGCTCAATTTAAGCCCAGATAGGTCGTAGCCTAAAAACGGTGGTCAACAAGGGGCCCTTGCTGAAGGCTTCACTTCCTCACATTATCAGCCAATTGTATCCGACTCCTGATATGAGTTTAGACATCTGATAGCAGGATGCTTTTATGTAGCTGGCTGACTTTCAGCGAGGTTAATGTGCATGCAGCTGTACAACAGTACGCATTTCAAATGATCCCAAAACAGGTTTGTGAACCTAGGAAGGAATTTTTTAAGAACAAAACCTAAATAATCCCTACATATAGCTGTACTGTTTATATTCTATAAGGTTTTTAATATATATATCTACACATACATACATACATATACACATATACATTTTTTTAGCTCGTGTGTGCCAGACAGCTCTTTGTCCTCTTTTATAATTCAAAGCTGGCACAGCCGAGCTGCCACTTCCCTTTGGATGACAATACAGAGAAAAATCATTTAAGTAAAACACTGCGCAGCAGGATGGGAAAAGAAAGAAGGTTTTATCGAGTGAGATAGAAGACAGAAGTGGAGCACTGAAGGCCTGTCATAGAAATAAATGCTTTTTTAATAAAAAAAAAAAACCCTCATCTGAACCTCATACATTATATAAGACAGAGTGAGGCCATCATATTAAACCTTTGGGCGTGGGGATGCTGTTCCTCACAGATACACATGGTGGACCATGGAAATAAATGTTTTTTTTAAAAAAAAACCTAGCCTGAGGTTAAAAAGCTTTAAAAAATTGGAATGACTGTTTAAAAAGCCGTATTTCATGATACAACAGAAGCACAAACTCTTGGTATGGTCAGAAATCTGTCTCCTCGGCTATTAGAGTGAGAACATGAAAAGCTCAGACTTCTACAAGAGTCCAAAAGAGCCAAGACAAACATGTAAAAAAATGTTTCTACTGATCTACTAGCAGTGTTTTCCACACATGCATTTTACTTCGGTGGGTCTTGCATGTATTTTAACACCTGTACAAGCAAACTTGGCTACTAATTTTAGCATTTTTATACAGGACCGTATAGAATAGACAGGAGGGAGGGAAGGTGGGTAGAAAGCAGGAGATGGTTTGCAACCAGGACGACCAAAGCCTTGGGCACACTGGTCACCTGCTCAGATATTGTAACTAAAAGGTAAGTCATGCATTTTTTTCTTGCTTTCATTTGTGTCAAAGAATGGTGCTATGAATGATTGTTAGCTGTCAACAGCTGACAATCCTCTTATTTTGAAAGCCAACAGCTGGCACTTCCTCTTTAATGTCTCGCTACCAGCGTGTCTCTCATTCTGACTGTCTTGGACTGCAGCTGCTGTTGGACTGCTGTTGACAGGCCTTGGGCCCCCCTGGTCTGAAGGACCACCATAACGCAAACTTAACCGTGTCGCCACACGAAGTTCCCAGAGGGTGAAGAACAGAGCAGGGACTACGAGCTGCAACCTTCAACTGTATTAATTAAACAAAATAATTCACAAAGTACTATCAGCACAGGGAGTTTTTGAAGATTTAGAATAAATATTGAATACATCAGAAGGCAAGCTTACAAACCTGACACTAATGCTGGTGAGAAGACCACACACACAGAGTTATACTGTATATGGGAGGCCAAAATAGAACCTAAACCTAATGGTCAGTGTGGCTTATATTATATTAGGGTTTCAATTTTTTTTCTTGGACAATATTGGTCAAATGTTAAAGTATAGTTATTTTCATATCTCTGTTCTTGTCAAATAAGCTTTCCTCAGTTCAAACACATGCTAAATGCTTTCTTTGATATATTTCTGTTCTCAGTCTGCCTGTAATCCGTGCAGGTCAATGACAGTAGGCCACTTTAACCTGAAATGCAGTAAGTTAATCTTTGAGTCCAATTAACCTTATGACATCAAACTGTTCCAGGAAGCAGTGAAAGCCCTCATTAACCTAAGTGGCACCAGCATTGGACGGGTCTGACTGACGTGCATTTGTTTTTGTTTCATGTCCTATGGATTTAGATTCACACTCACAGTTAGTTAAACAATCATCCTTGTTAGTAACCACGCCATTATCAGTATAATGAATAATGAATAAGTAAGGTCTTTTCTGTGCATGATAGCAATTTCCAAATATTTCTCTAACGCATGCTTTGGATGCCATTACAGCAATAATGATGTTTCTTTCTGTGCCGTAAAATTACATAAGCGGGCTGGGCACGATTTCAAACAGGGTACTGATGTGACGCTAGAAGCTCAGAGGACTCGGTCAGACTGTGAAGTCTGTGAATCCAGGGTCAGCAGAGGAGGACAGACACAAAGAGACAGAAGAAGAGAATGACGGCTAGATGGTGTGTAGGAGTTAATGTAACAGAGTGAGCCCGGTCATACAGTGATCTGTTTGTAATCAGCTTTCAGATGCTGGAGCTGAGACGATGCTAGACACAGTCTCCACTGTTGGGCAGTGGGCTGGTTGGATCAAGGCAAGGGGCAAAGGACCAGCGTGTACATGCTCTCTGCTGGAGAGCTGCAGCTGCTCTATTGAAGACGAGGAGGTTGTGGACTCTGACAGCAGCTGGTAACAGCTTCTTGAGCAGGTTGTTTGGCCTAATTATTAGAATAAAGATGCCAGCAGCTCGTCTTCTCTTTTCTCCAGGATGGGAGAAGCAGGCATTAAAAAAAAAAAAAAAAAAAACACAGACAAGGGAACAAAAA
>VOQJ01001552.1:9405-42961 GCA_015052665.1 Apistogramma diplotaenia | reverse complement strand
GCCCGCTTTCTTTTTTCTCCAAGATGGGGAAAACCGGGATTAAAAAAAAAACAAAAAAAAAACACAGTCAAGTGCACAACATCACGTCTGCCACCAAATAAAACGGAGCACTAATTGTGGCGCATCCTGAGGAAAAGGAGAACTCATGCGGAAGATATGATGAAGGAAGTGTTTTGAAGACAAAAGACAGAAAGCATTTGGGCAATGGCTAAAATCAGCAACAGACAAACCTCTTTAGGAAATGATGAGTGCATACTGTGTGTATTCATGTGTTAAACTGCCCATATTTCCATCCATATTCTGAAATCTGCCCCATCTAAAACTCTGCTATTCTTAAATTAAAGTAGTGGAACTCATCTGTTAACTTTAGGTGAGATTTGAATCATCACCCAGCATGACTGAAGGAATTTACTATAATTGATATGGGACTGACTGTACTACTATTTTAGGCCTTACAGTAGTTTCTCAGATCCGTACATCTACAGTTCACAGGTGGCTGGTATCCGAGTATCCAGCCCAACTTTGTTAATTTACAACAATTTTAATCAGATATTAGAACCAAAATCTACTGTTTAATTTCTGCTGTTACTAATTAATTTGTTGATTACTACTTAACTCTTTAGTCATTTGGTCTGTGATGTGTTACATAACAGTGTTACATAACACTAACACCATTTTTTTCCCAAGACCCTAAACTTGTACTTCTTGTTTTTACAAGCAGTCCAAAAAAACAAGAGATGACAAAAAGAAATTGTTTGACTTTCACTTCAATTTATCTTAAGCTCTTCACACAAAAGAACAGAAATGAATTATTCAATATACTCTGGACTCTTACTTTGGAAAATGGAAAAGGATATGATCAATCCAATTTGGGAGCCCATTGGTCATTTTGCTGACTTAGCCTCAGTGAAGCCAGAAGATATCTGGGCCAAAAACTGTTCATGGTCACTGTTAATGAATGGAGAAGCTAAATCATTTATAGCAAATGGTTTAAGTGCAACTTGGGCAGATACAATCATATAATCCCTATTTTGCTCCAGGGAGCAACCGGCAACCAAAGCCTGTTCAAATATGATCGAAAACAGAAACCGGAAAGCTTCCTAAACCCAAACCTTGCCCCTTTCAGATTCTGTACATTTCTATGCAGATATCCACTTATAGAGATTAATGTAAAACCAACTGCAGTGTGACGGGAAACCTTTTGACTCATAACAACTGAACAGAGCAAAACATGGTGAGACCGGAGAGAAATAAATAAAGGTTGACTGAATCAAACAGTCACCTATTGATCAGAGTCCATTTAATTAGGCACCGTTATCCTTCACTCTCTGCCATCGATGATATGGGGATTAAGCGCTGAACATGCTTCTCTGTAATCCTAGGAGCCCACAGAGCAACCACTTACACAGTGCTCAATCAATGAGGCTTGGGATTTGTGGTACAGCCAAGATTGCGGCGTGAATCTGTATAAGCCCTTGTCCAAGGTGAGGACTTGCTTTAAGTTCTTAAAAAGAACAGTTAAGGGTATGGAAGGTGGGAGCTGACAATCAAACGTGTCTCTGTGTGTGATTTTGTTTATAAGATCAGACTAGTGGCTGTATCTGCCACTGCAGCAGCAGCAGGGAAAAACTCACTACCCCCCCCCCCAAATAAAGAAGCCTAACTACTGGATGTTTCTGTGGAAACAGTCTGTTGATGCTGCTGTGTTTATGATCTGTCTCATCCCACCTCTTATCCCAGTGCTCCTCCCTCAATAGATGGGGGGGGGGAGGAAAAAAATCCCCTTTTTAATCAGCGGTGACGGTGCCTGACCCAGATTGCCTCTAGAAGACTGCCTGGCAGCTGGGTGAGCTTTACAGAGTCTACAGGGATTCATGATGAAGAGGAAAAGGTGTCACAAGCATGTCAAGGCCAAAACAGTGGCTGTGAATGCAGCAGGGTGCTAAAGATACAATGCAGAAAATAATAATAATAAGATCAGACTTTTTTTCCTTTGGATATAGCCAGAAAAATCAGCACATGGTTTCATATCATGTCATCCCGTGATGATCCATATCATCTGACCCATTTATTCACAGGTCAAACTTAACACTTTCTCACTCCTGTGATGGGAGAGGGATCAAAAATGAATTAGACCAGAAAAGCTGCACTTCACCATCAGTATCACCAACTATAAACAGTCACAAATGGGTGAAAAATTGCAGATGTGCAGTGCTAGGCTCTCATGAGCATGATTAACACTGTTCTTGGCTGCTTGCAGCTTCAAGACCAAACCTGTTGTTTCGTCTGTGTATTCAGTTTTGGTATGTGACCATTTGAACCAAAACTTTAGTCTTAAAAGTTAAACATGGGGCTCAGTTGAGGGCAGAGTTGCTCTGAAGGTATGCAGGTCTGTAAAGCAGCTTTGTGGGGATTCAGTGTTGCTGACTGTTGATTAATTGGCTCACTGTTTCTTTTCTCAATAACAAAACTGAATGGTACTAAATAAATAAAAACACTCACAATGTTCTCTAAACATTAATCTTTTTTCAGATTTCTTTGTAGATGTTTTTGATTTCTTTTTGATTTGATTCCTTTAACACTTTTTAAATTTGATGAAGTTATAATAATTTAGTTACTAACAAGTCAAACCTGTTTATATATGCACATCTGATCTGTCCAATCAGGCATACAGTGGAGTAACTACAGCCTGAGTGCAGGACTATCACAGAAAAACAACAGATTGGCAGGGGGAGGTGATTCACTTCAGATGACGAGTGCTTCTCAGAGTAGTACACAGCAGATTTCTGAAATTTTACAAATCAACCTTGTGCCAAGTCCGCAGCAGTGTGAGTTTAATTAAACATTATGAGATAATTTCTTCAGACAAGCCCTGCAGGATTCCTGTATATAAACAAACTCTTTAATCAGCTCTCAGTGTCTGCAAGCACCAGCTCTATAATTTTTAACTGAGCACTAGGTTTGGTCTCATCACTGCACAGGACTGCGAAATGACATTATAGGTAGGAATGACAGAAGACTCACATCAAACAACTCCTTTTACATAAATTTAATGACCCTTTCACTCGGCATTAGTTAATAATCAATTATAGTGATTTCCCATTTACCAAAACTGGAGCACTGCTAAGGGTGCACCCCCCCCCCCACTCTGTATTCTGTCTGCTTGCTTCCTCTCCTGACTCTTTTACTTGATGTGCTACTCGGAGTATTCAGGGGTTAATTAGTGATTAGCTCTGGGACGCCATGTTGTTGACCAGTTGGATACAAGATAATCTTGTGTTCACCGCCCTCTCTAGCCTCTAGAACCAGACTGGAAGTAACTGAGCAGGGGGTGTAAGCTGCATCGGGGCCTGCAACTCAATGTACTGTAAACTCCTCTGCGTCAAGCAGTGTTTTGAGCAGCAGACGGCTGCATGCTGTCACATATGGCGGACAGATAGTGTTCATTACAGTGATGCAGAGAAGCAGCGGTTCATTGATGAACACCATTTATCATCTTGAGATAAGTTAAATTGGTGTTGCTAGGCAAACTTTGCATGGAGCTTATAGCATGGATGGAAAAAAACCCCATTTAGGATCTAATCCTTCAAGATGACATTACCATGCGCTGAGTTTAAGTAGCTTATATAAACGCCCTACTGCAGTGGTTTGAAGTCACAGCATTTTAGGAAGAATGCAGACAAGTTTCTCGAGGATCTCTCTCAGACCTTTGTCACTGCAACGACTGCGAGCGGTTTTCCTCACAAACCTGAAGCTAATTTATCTCTGAGCAGCTAAAGTGAACAAATATGGTAAAACATATAATTAGAAAATGGCTGGATAGGTGTTTGAACTAACGAGTACCTTTGGCAAAAGAAAACATCAAGGTCTGAAGATAAAATACAAAAACAGTGTCTGGAAGTAAAGTACAAAGATAGGAAATACTTTTTTTTTAATATACTTTCCCGGTAGATGTTTTTTGTATGATGTGGCTGTAAAAGTTACCCACAGCTCTTTTGCTTGTTTACAGCATCTGTTCACACAATGAGAGGTGTTGCTGCCTCTTTTTAACAAAGTGGAAAGTAAGACGAGTGACAGCCCCACAGATCACCACAGTCTAGCAGTATTTTGATCTAGTAGAGGAATATTTATATGTAGGCTGCTATTTATATGACTTATAATCACAATAGTAAAGCATACCCACTTTCTGTACAGGCACGTGGAAGCTGTCCTGCGGCTGTTTCCAGCCCCATGATCTATAGTGCCAGCACTGCCGATGTTAACCATAGTTGGCAAATTAATCTGATGCTGATCATGTGATTACACGTGCATGGACAATGTTTAACCTTATATGTCTGATCTCTAGTTGAACTATTTTTACTTTTATACTTGTAAATCTGTCTGACCTTTGCTTCCTCCCATTTTCTTAATTAGGAAATTAGTCACCGGGAAGTTCCCTAACCAAAGTGCAGATGGAAGGAAAATTTGTGCTCATAACTGTGAATAACAGACAGATTTAGTTAGCAGCAGGAATAAAATACAGGGACTACAAGTTTTAGCACTGATCTTGACAGATGTTTTTAAACCTATTTAATGTGCCACACAAAGCTAGCCAACAAATGCTTTTCCTAGTAGTGTTTTCATAATGTTCTCAGTGTTGACTGCTGCACGGGTACTAAAGCGTTCTCGCATCATGCAGGTAGACAACATTAGAACTGCAAAGACAAGAGGCACTGTAAATCAAATCAATCATTATAACCTATATATTTGTTCCTGGATGTACCACATTAGTTGTCTGGCAGAAGAGGTAGTTTAATTCACTATACTAAAAAGATACATTTTTTTTATTCATATCATACGAGGGTCAATCCTTGTACGCAAGATACTGCAGGAACCACACACTTTACATTATGATGATGCAATCTGAAGCAGTTTAAAGCTTCTAAAACCTGGACAGACAGCTGTGTGAAGTTAGTGAGACACACAACATCATCTAGAGCCTTCTTTGTGTGTCTTGGACAGTATCTTTATGCAGTTGGTGGTCCTGTGGGAAGAGCCAAAATTAGAAGTGACTAGTGAAAGGTCATGGAGCAGTGGGAATACAGATCCTGTTGACGCAATCTGTCCAATCATATTTATTTCCTTTGGCCAGCGACAAGTGGCTACATCCAGGCTGAGAAAATAAACCAAGACAACACCAGCCAATAAAATACCTAATGATGTTTGACTCTGCTTTAAACACTGACTGGGGGGGTGATTTGAGCTGGCTTCTTGAGAACACTTTTGAGAACATGTTCTACTTTTAAGTAGAACATGTACTGTAGCCTACCACTTAACAGTAGAACATGTAGCCTACCACTTAACAATGCAGGCTTCTAAAAGAATCTGTTAAAAATGACAGGAAACATATCGTGACCAGAAAGAGACAAAAAGGTTCTCTGAAGAGTCAAAGCAGACCTTGCTCCAGTATGTTTTACAGTTGTTAAAGCAGCACAGAGACATGTCTGTGGTGGTGTAAACAGTAAAAGGAGGCAGGCAGAGCCTCTGGAGGAGTTGTTTTTCATAGGCCTGGTGTGGTATGCATGTGCGTCCCAGCCCACTAAGACCCACCTCACGGCTGGCTGGTTGGCATTCCTGCCTAACTCTGTAATTATGGCTCTTCTCCAGGCCTCTATGCTACACTCTGTACTGTACTGTTACATGACAACAGACCTTCCTACTTCAAAGGCACGCACTCTTCACCTGGCTGTTTAGTTCACACTAATTTTAACAATAACTCATCACTGGGCAAAAATGTGTTTTTGACATCCGCGAACGCTAACGGTTGTGCTAAATACACCACCAGTTACAGATCAGTATAATCAATCGCGGTGAACAACCAACCCCATGTTGAGCTTAAAATGGTGTGAAAGCAAATTAAACAATACATAGAAGCATATTTCTTTTGCTCCAGATGCTGCCTATTTCTTAACACCTGAAGGTGTTAAAGTGTCTACATGCCACACAGCATGTTAATGCACACTCAATCTGTTGAAAATGAGATGGCAGTGGTAGTAGAGGAAGCTTTGCAGTATGTGCTAATATGACATGTCTATCTGCCACTGTCGTGAGAGCTACGTGTCAAAGTAAGGTTTTACAGTTGCAGACTTGACAGGTATTTCCTCTCTCATTTGGAACCGTTTTGGCAAGCCAAGCCTAAATTAACCATCAAAACTTCAACAAAACAGTCTGCAAACCTCTCTGCAGACGTTAAACAACCTGAGAAAGATTAGAAATGTGTTAAAAGTTTTAAATAAAGCATTTAAAAAAAGATAATCTTGCAATGTTTACTTGGTGGTCTATGGGCTACAGTTATGAAGAAAGTGAAAAAAGTAAAAAACCTAATTCTGTAAATGATCTGCAAAACCATTTACAGAGTACAGAGACGGATGATCAGCTGTTGAAACAAAGAAAATCTTTTTTTAAAAAAGAAATGCATCACTCTTCCTTTAACACTTTGCAAACATCAGTGAACTGAGAACAAAGGCTGTAATTTTGAAAAATTTATATTCTGCTCATTCTTGTTATAGGACTTGCTGAATTACTCATGTGTGATGGCACATCTGGATGGCAGACAGGCCAGCACCCAACTGTGCTCAGTTGTGTTACCACAACTGTAACATTTTTAGATTGTGTTACAGCACTGCCTTGCTCGAGTAAGAAAGCCTTTGGCTGGACGTATATGCTGTAAATATCGGTCAGCCTTCACCTATGCATCCCCAAACAACCACAGATGCTGTCTTGAATCGTGCACATACAACTAGCTGGACAGTGGATACTCTCTCCAGACCACAGAAAAGGTTTCCTCCTAAATCCTCATGTTCAATAAATGACTTTGCACTTTTGTGCTGAAAAATATATATTTTTTTAAATTGCTGAATCATTTGCCACTTCAGTCTTTCACAAAGTGGTGGCTCGTCCTCCCCAACTTGAGTTCTCTCTCTTTTCTTTCTAAACTGAGCCATGTTCCAGACGTGCTGTTAAGTCATTTTTGATCTGTTCAACCAAGTGTTTTGTTGATTTAGCATTACATAACTTTTAGTTTGACCATGTGTAAAAAAAAAAAGAAAAAAACTCAATACATATTAATATGTTAGGTTCGTACTGTTGCTAAACAGATGGTTTACATTGTGTAATGTTTATATTTGCCTTCTCCACAGACCGTCTTCAAAGGTGTGTTTATATGGAGCTTAAAAATGAAATAAGACTCAAGTCAAAGACAAAGCCTACAGAATCTGTTCAAAATTTGCAGCAATTAAGCAAACATTTCGAAAGAACAAAGTCTTTTGAAGCACAACTTGGTGCCATTGCCTCAACAGTGTTCTTGCTGAAGTAAACTGATGAATAATCCAACAAGCATAACAGAATATGAAAGGAAATCCAACAGAATTTATACACAATATACACCATTCATGGAGCTGAGGGCACATGACAAGCCTGCAGCAGAAGGATTAGGACAATCAGCTGAGCACGACTCAATACCACATTGTTCCTCGCTGCTCACCGCTTGTTTTTCCTCCAGCTCTCCTAGCAGCTTATCAGAGGAAGGCAGAACCAAATCTCTTCTCCCTGTGCCTACCAAACTTCAATCACTCACAGTCCACTTCTCGCTATAAACCGATTACAAGCCACTACACAGCAGTGTGAAAATGTCAAAGCCTTTTGTGATACTTTGCATCTGTATTGTTTCAAACAGAGCTCGGGGTGCTTTTTTTTCTGTAAAAAGCACGTTGATAAAAAAGGCACAATGGATGGTAATCAAGAACATCAGCTTTGGCCATGAGATTACAAAGCACACTGCTGGCTTTGTCCACAGGTCACATCTGTATATGAGTGACAAAGGGCAGCCACACAGCATGCTGCTCTGCGAATGTATCAGGAAGGGTGTGTACCAGCCTGAACTCATCCTACATTCAGGCTCTCATTGTCTCTGCTGCACACTGATAACAAACATTGCCTGCTATTCAGACACATGTCATCCACTCCATCAAAGGTTGATGTTTGAGTCTGGACAACAAATTACAGGCCCAGTCAAAACATGGAGACGGACTGCTGGAGAGATAAACCACGTGCAAGTATTAGTCAGTGAAATTTATATTTGTTTTACAAATACACTGATAAAACTGACAATTCTGTATAGTAAATATTCACCAGGAACCAGCGGCTAGTTAGCCTAACTTAGCGGAAAGGGTAGCTCAGCCAAAAGGCATCTGGTAAATAACCCCACCGGTCAAACTGACAAATTGTTAACACTCAGTGTTAGGCGTGATTAAACAAGACATTCCGTGTAAATTGGAAAGCTTTACATGTGCTCCAAACAGAGCCAAGAAAAAATATAAAATTTGCTCTTTGTAGGTGAAAGTATCAAAATATACCTCTAGCAGCAAATATGTATCTCTCAACAGCCACTGTGCATTTAAGCTTTTGCACAGAAAGCACTTTGAATTCACCTTAAAACCAGCCACATCAGCAGCATCTTGGATTTAAAAGAGGAGAGCAAATACGGCAGACACACATTTCACCCGTATCAGGCCTCTTCACCACCTAAACCGCTGGAATGGAGATTAAAAAGCTCCAAGATGCACTCACCTGGTCACTCACGTGAACAGCCCTGTGCTGGGAACAAAAAGAGATGCTGTGCAGCAGAGTGCACATTCATAATGTGTTGACTTAAGCTACGTAAACATTACACCTGATGGTGATGAGCAAACATACAGGTTTAATTTCCCTGGGAAATCAGCATGTCGCTGAAAAAGAGCATCTGTTCAACCTCTGACTAGACAAAGAAGTATCAATATGGCTCACCTATATAAAGTGAGGAGTCTTTCTTCTTTACGTGATCGTCAATATAGGAAACCCCCAGGGGCTGCACTGGTGTGGCTCCAATCCCCAGCAGGACCTGGGCTCCAATCAGCAGCAGGTACATCATGTTGGTGTTGGCCTTGTTATCGCACACAATTTTCTCAGCTTGCTGAGCCATCATACTGCTACTGTTGGAGCAAACATCCCGACCCTCGTTAGTCCTCCACACTTCCCCTATCTCATACTGATTGGTAAGAAACTCAGGCAAAGCTGAGAGAAGAGCGCCGAGCGCCATGACGATGCCACCGCAGCCGATCAGCCGGGGCCGATGTGCTTTGGCCCCAAAATAGCTGACAAACAGGATAAGTGCCAGGTTGCCGATCTCAAAGCTGCTGGCTATCACTCCGACGTCAGCGCTCTGCAGGTTGAATCGCCGCTCCAGGGTGGTCAGCACACTCACCTAAAACAACAGGATAAAAAAAAAACATGGAGTCATGGGATTAATGCAGAATGAAGGCAAAATGTGGAAATGCCACTAAGTTAAACATCTGAACACATATCTGGGTAAGTTAAAAACAAGAGAAAAGGTATCAATGTAAAATACACATGAAGTATTAGTGGATCTAAATGGGGCCTGTGCTTGATGCTTTTGGATGTCATTTGGTGCAAATCATGTGAGTTTTCACCATCATCAGTCACACTGCTTTAAAGTGTGCTTTTCCACTGGAATATCCTGAATAACGAGCTGTTCAGATGTTCCACACTGTGGCTCCTCCCAGCCAACAGGCCTCTGTTTCTGATTAGCTGGGCACAGCAGCATTTACTTCCATGGCTTCTCTCTTTCACCAGCTGTCATCCACACAAGAGTTAGAGCCGACCAGTAACTTCTAAATGAAGCAAGCACGGCAGAAAGTTTAAGAATAGTTTGTGTTTTGGCAACCCCGTTTGTCACATGTGATTCAGAGGTCAGTAATTAAATACTGGGAAGCCAGATTTATAGTCACAATATACAGAGACAGACAAATAAGACTTTAAATTTAGTCAGACATGTGCATGTCCTGATATCTCAGTAAAGACTCTGTGAGGCAAGGACATGTGTGCTTTTGATCTGTGGGAACAGTCTCTCTGTGCAATGTGAACCACAGCGGCACATTTATAGTATAAAATGCTATTTATACATTTGGCTCAAACTGTCCTTGAAAGGGCACAAAATTTCCCATTTCCCAACTCCCTCTATGAAAGAGTTTTGATTGAGGTTTAATAAAAAAAAAAAGAAGGATCCTACGAATACAAACATCCTCTTCTGAAAAGAGGGCAACACCAGCCAAGTTGTGGTTTCTGCTGCTGGAGCATTTTACACATTTCTTCGGTAATTATGGTGATTTAATGTACACAGTTGATTTAGGGTTTATAAGCAATTTTAATGCAGACATAATCTTCGTGGCTCCAAAGAGGCACCATGCTCTAGGCTTAAATGTGGAACTGATTTGACAAAACTACCCTCTTTTTTCTCCCCCATGCAAATGCCCCTGAATGTTTCCTTTACCTCGACGCTGTAGATTTCCAAGAGTTTCTTTTACAGGAGGAATCATGTTGAAACAGCAGCTTATTTTTTTTTTTAACAGTAGCCTGTACGGTATGTGGATATATGTGTATGTGTGTTATTTTGTCAGTTTCGGTTGCATTTACCCTCCATTCTCCTTAGTGAAACTGAATTATAAGTACGCTGCACTCTGTATAGCAGATCTGTGGCTTTACTGGGTGCATTATCTATCTTTATCTCCTTTGTGCAAAATACTGCACAACAGGTAAGTAGACTGTCATTGCCAACAAAAGCAAATCCACACAGCCTATCTGTTTTGTCATGTGAGTTTAAAATAAGCCGTCTTCCGCGACTTTTCGAAGTTAGAAGTGACAGCAGGTCATTTTTGCACTTCTCTGGACACAACTGCAGTGACTCCTTCACTACTTATCAAAGTGTAGGGAAGATGATTGTTGGGAGCGGCTCATGCCGGAGTCCTTCAGTGAAGTTCGCTGGATGGAAAACTTTGGAATGAGTCATGACGTGTCTGCCCCTTGGGTGGCTCTTTCTCAGAAATGTGAACACACTAGATAGGCTGCATTTATGCCTGGCTGGCTCTGCCCAGCTGGGCTATGAACCCAATCCTGTTTCACCCAGCTGTTAGAAACAATACTGAGTCCCAACAACCTGTTAACATAACAGCTGCAGCTTGACACAGACATTAACAATGAAACAGAGGGAATAAAGCCACCACATCATCTCATCTCATTATGGAGGGCCTTAGTGAGCACCTGTGACTGACAGTTTCAGCAGTGGAAAGCCTCTTGGATGAGTCATACTTCGGTCTGCAGGTTCAACATGCTTCTGACTTAAACAGTCAGCTTTCCATGACTTTTCCTACCAACCTGAATAAAATATACAGGAAAAACTGACATGAATGCATAATGGTCAGTGGTCACAGCCCACATTTTCTCTCCATCACAACTCTCAGACTGTGGAAATGTTTAAATCTGTCTCACGGCAACAAAGCAAATGTTGTCATGCTGACATCCCATCAAATAACAGAAAAGGAAGCCTTATGTGAGCACGATGAAACCCAACTTTTCTCGAGATGTACTGACAAGGCGTTTAATTATCAGCACACCAAAGAAAGCTGCTCGCTGCTGACAGTCATTTCTGCACAGTGAGGTTTAACGGTGACATGAAAGTGCTGAAATGGTGCCATTTATGATGGCACAGCAGCTGTTTATAACTGAGGCTTGTGCTATTAGAATAGATCCCACTCTTTTTTTATGGAGCTGTAGCTTATTACTTTAACTGGACTGCATAGAGCTGTGTCCATAGCATCTGAAAGAAGTTGTCTCCAGTTTAATTCCTCTTTTATTAATAGTAATTTAACAAATATGGCCTGTAGCTGAAGTTTGCACCAACCTGAACTGAAGAGAAAAACATTTTTGAACTCTGAAGTAAAAAAAAAACAAATCTAGAAGACAAAGTTACTAAACAAATGACATCCCACTTGCAATGTATGCTAAACTATAATATAGTTTAGCATACATTTATAGGGACATTTGGTGGGCTTCTTCCTTGTTAGAACACACTTAAGCCTGACAGGTCTGCAGTGCCAAGGCAAACACGGCTGTGGTTCAGTTGTTGCACTTTGCGGCTCAAGTGTCAGATTTGATGGCTCTCTGAGAAGTGACAACGTAAGCAATGGATTTTGCAGATCTTGCATACAGTACACAATCAAATTTACTAAGGTTTTCTATTTATACATATCAAATACAAATAACTTGACACCCTAAGATTAAAGGAAGAGGGGAATCAGGCAACACTAGTTACAAGATGTTTGAAAATATACTGATATAAAAAAAAATCAGCAACAAATATCCTCGTACTCTTGGTAAAATACAGCGGCTTCACTGCACATACTTTAGATGATTTGGTGTCTGTTTACCTATTGAGAGCCCATAACCTGAGTGCACATACATTATTATAAAAAGCTTTGGTGTGGTTGTAAAACCAGGACTTTAATCTCATATAATACTCTGTTACTGTGATTCAAAATCTACGTCCACCAAACTGAAATGATTAGTCAATTAATCCAGTGAATGAAAAATAATCTGCAACTATTCCGGGAATCGATTAATCAGGTCTGTCATTTTTATCAAGCAGAAGCAATGGAAATGCTACCATTAATCGGGTTTTAGTCTTTCGAATGGAGGCTTAGCAGCCCCTTTTAGTAATATCTCATCATATACTGAATATCTCTGGGTCTGTACTACTAGTCTGGTATCGTAAAATTCCTGGTAATAACAACAAAAAAATTGCTGCAGCCCTAATGTGCATTAGACCATTGAACTCAACTGCCTAGAACAATCTTTCATTATTTGCTTTAGACTCAAAGCCGTTAATTCCCTCCTTTCACTTGCACAACTAAACAGAACAGGCCCAGTAAATCACTGACTACAGATATACATGTGTACTCCTATGTGTTTGTCCAGGTTAACTGTTCACTTGCAGTGAAGCTGCTAAATCGGGACACACAGCATGTTGTTACTGTAAGTGTCTTGTGCCGTAAGCAGCTCACAGAAATCAAAGGGGGCCGTGTTATTTGAGTTTTGCCCCTTCGCTGCCAGCAAGCACTCTTAAGCATCTTCATCCAATCAGAGGCACCACATTAGCTCATGCCGGTCTACACCAGTTCATTAGGCTGTCACTAAGCCAGGTACCTAATGTTCTGTCTGTGTAAATGATATTCCATGTAAATCAGCTCTATGGGTTTAACAAACAAAAGCAGGCCAAAAAGCTCGATGTGTTTGGCTAAGTAAATGATTTCAAACCTCCCCTGCAGGTGTATCTTTCCTTTCCTGTTTGAACAGATGTCCAAAGCCAACATGCTATAAAAAAAAAACTGCAAACTGCCTGTTTAAGCTGAAATAAACAATAAAGAGGAAGCTCCCCCCAATAACTGACTCCGAGTGGCACCACTGTGCTCTGTTAATGCTGGCCTGCAGGACGCCTGATGCTCAGCAGGTTCAGTAAGAGTTAAGATAAGATGTTCCACTCCAAATATGGACAAGATATTTAGGTTTTGTCTAATAATTGAAAGCAAGCTAAGGAATCAGGACGATTCCTGGAGAATAAACATTGCTAATGTCAAAACTAAATGTTCATAGTGGTTGCCTGAGGCTGTGAAAGCTCCTGTGGGATGCTTTGAGGAATAATTTGGAGCACTCCAGGCAGCTTTGGTTGACAAAAATCTATATTAGGAGTTCCTATGTTCTTTCAATTTTCACTGTAACACTGCAATCATCATCATACACATTTATTGGATTGTTCAGAAGAGACCAGATGTTAATTATCATATTTGTCATACTTACTGTTATCTGTGTGAGTAATAGTAAACCTGAAAGAGTGAGTAACTGAGAGTAATGGGGTGGAGATGCCCGACCTTGAATGCCATTTGGGGTCAAGCCAAATACTGCCTTTTTAAATGTTTACTCTATTATTACTAAATCTAAACAGAGTTTTAAAGCCATTCTTTGGTAGGTGGGTGGTAAAGGATGATTTAGTTTGAGTTGTTATATATTGGTGATAAACCACAAACAGCTGGTTGTTTCCTCACAATAAAAACAAGCAAAAAAGAGCAGTGTGAAATCTGTCCTAAAGGGCAGACTTCACTGAGAAAAGGGCAGGTTTCTGTCCTGTCACTGCTCTGCTGCATTAGCCAAAAGCATACAGAGCAGGAGAAACCCCCAGATGTAAAAGCCTAGTCCCAGTAAACACAAATCTGAGCAGCACCCACTGCAGGGGTCTCGGTCCACAGTAGAGTCCTGTACACTCACCAGGTATGCTCCGACGGTGCCCTGTGCCAACATCAGGGCGCATTCCGATATCAAGAATATCTTGATATTTGAAAAGCATGAAGAGTTTTTGCGGAGGCCATCTCCTTCCAGCATGTCCTCGCCGCTCCGGTCCGAGTCTCTTTGCTTCTTCACCTGCATCCTCTCCTACGTTAGCCTCACAGAACTACGAGAAACCGAAACACACAGCAGGGTGACCAAAGGAAGACACTGCCAGGTACAGTGTTTCGCTTTCCTCCCCCTGGAGGCTACATTCGTGGTGCTCCTTGAAGCTGTTTCTCTCGATTCAACAAACTGTACTCTTTCATCTGACTACCAAACACACATCCAAACTCCGCGGGGCTCCGTCAGTCGTCTGCGCCTAAACATTGCCTCCTTGTCGACGCGCAGAAACATGTGAACTCCTTAAAGGTGTTAGCAAAGGCACAAGTGAAGCACGGACGCGTAAATTTCTGTCAGATCGCATGTTTCCGCCGCGGGGTTTAGTGGGTTTTCGCGGCGGCTCTATATTACGCTCAGAGGGCTCTTATTTTTCTGCTAAACTCCGGCCGTGCCGGTCTGTCATTATCCCTCACTCACAGCGACTGCCCTGCCTCTGCGCTCCCACCTCTCTGTACTACTCTCCTCCTCTGCGAGCACAAGCACGGCCCTAGAGGCGCCGCGTGGCAGTACCAACTCCCCAACTTGCCTGCACTATAGTTGCCCTGTGGAGCCTCGTTTCTGTGTCTGATGCTTAACAAAGACTTAAAAACTTTACTATGACATACTGTCGTCTTCTCATTCCATTAATTCTTAAGAGGGTTTTGCTGATTTGAGGCTAGCTAATAAATCGATTGGTGTATTAACTACGGGTTTTTAAGTTATTTAGCTAAGAGAAAATGTATCAGTATGAAGACACCCATTTGAAGTTCACCACAATTTATACTAGTGCTATTAAAAATTAGAGTAAGCCACTGTGACTTTAACCATACTATTTTATTTAAGCCTCGCATTTTAGCCACCAGCAGTTGGAAGAACTATTAGCTAACGTCACCGCTAGCTAGCTAGCTAATTTAATTCAATAATAGATTTCTAATTTTAGCTACCACAAAACAGGCTAAAACATAAAATATATGTTGGACCAACCTATTGTCGCTCAGTATAATAGAAAATTAAAAAGATACCCACCTGTCAGTGAAAGCAGCCACATTCGATATTAATGTCTCAAACCTGCAGCTGTAATGGGTCAGTTATGAAAAAAAAAATCACCCTCACAGTTGTCATAAACAAATAAACTGGCTAAATTGAGCAGACTGTAGGCAACTCACAGCACAGTGACAGCTGTTCTTTGAATTAACCTTTAAACAGTTATCCAATTATCAAAATAGTTGTAGATTAAATGAGTTGCTTGAATAAAGAAACTTGAAACCACCTTGTAATGGGATCACAGCAATTTATTTCTAAAATTAAAGCTAAAGCTGCATCATATTGGGAATTTTAAAATACCTTATAAATTTAGAATATTACTGGACATATATATATAGCCTGTATTTCCAAATTTAATCTCAATCTAAAGTTTTCTGACTTTTTTTCTGCACAGTTACAACCCATCCATTCATTTTCTTATGCTTATCCAGGTCAGAGCTACATGGGGTGGCTGGAGCCTATCCCAGCTGTCATAGGGCGAGAGCCAGGGTACACCCTGGACAGGTCACCAGGTTTTGGCAGGACCAATACATTGGCATCTACGGCCAAATAACCTAACTCCATGCACATCTTTGGCCTGCATGCTGCACACAGAAAGGTCCCAGACTGGATTCAAACTCAGATACTTTTTTGAGGTGATAGTGCCTGTGCAGTTGCAACCGTGTTGCACTAAAACAAAAAATTCCATCCACGCACAAAGTATGTAAACACCGGCCAAACTACTCGGAATAATCTTTTTGGTATTTCTCGCTATAATAGACGTATCCAGTACCACATGTTGTCAGGATGACACACACGCGGCCAACTCAGTGTGAAAACAGTACCAGTCATTGGTGGTAATAATTGACTAAACCTTGCAGCTGCTTTAAGACTGGTTTGCTAAATATATAGCGGGAGTTGCGATGTTTGCATAATATTTTCCAACAGTTATCATTGGATTATCCTGCTCAGCATTTCTGGCATGAGGTAATGGAGTGGCAATGATGTAATGTAACCACATAATGTGATGATCATGGTGTGGAAGTAAACACGATGATGAATGTTGTGTAAAGGCTGTTGGGATTTTATGCACGGGTCTGTGCACAGATTTGGATACAGCAGCAAAGCAGGAGCAGCAACACATGTAAAGGTCTTGGAGATGAGTTGGTAATTGAGCAACTGAGAAATATGTTTGCTTTATTTTTTTTAATCACTGTTTAGAAGACATTCAGAATACCCCAGTGACATGCACTTTTTTCATGACAAAAACATGGAAACTCTCATCAGCTGGACATGCAACATGGATCACCTGTACGGGAAGGGACAGAGCAGGTTGTACTTCCCGAGGAGCCTATAAAGTAAAAGTGCTACTGGAAATTTCCCTGATGGAATCCTCTCAAAGGGATTAATAAAGTTTAATCTAGTAACAAGAGATATATATTTTTTAACCAGTGACACTGTAAAACAACATCAAAATGAAGTTCTTTGAAGTCTACAGTTTCACTCTCATGACAGACACAGAGGACCTGAAACGGACTCTTTCTCACTTCCTTTGAAGAAATGAGGAGCCAAAGCACAATGAAAACTATAAATGATCACTGTGTTCCCGGCCGGCCCCCTCATTTTCAGAACGTTTTGGCAGGTGTCCAAAGCAAAATGGTCATGAATAGTAGACATTCCCTCACTCTTGACCAGCGAACTCCCACACAAGAATTCTTCCCACACACGCTTCCTACGTTCAGCCTGCTGGCAACAGCAACGCGCCGACCGTGAAGATGACAGTTTTAGTGTCAGATGGTTCAATTATACAAACTGTGGCACACTGTTCAAGTTCCGACTGAGCAGCAACGTGCCAAAACTGAGACATGTATGTAAATATTGAAGCGAACAGCATTGCGAGAAATGTAAATCAAAGGTACAGCGGAGTGGGTTGTTAGTTTCAAATTCATCACAGACCCCACACGGCTGAAACGCAGCCCGTGTCTGTGACACTTGGTGAGTATCATTGATATTCAGCGACTCCATCATCACCATGCTTTTCCCAGAAGCCTCCCTGCCTCTTTAGCCTGCTGCCTCCTGCTGTGCTTTGTTCACAGTTGACAATTCCTGTGGCTTTGCAACACCAAAAACACAATTTTTAATGCTCACATTACTTAGGTATTGCAAGATGTGTGGAGGTCAGAAAGTCATTTTTACCATTTCAGTGCAGGAAAATGCACCCTCTTTAAGTTCTAAGATTTTACATATGAGGACATAATAGAGTTCATCGGGTCCTTTGCAGGTTCAAGAATGATTTAAATGCAACCTCAATGAAAACAACATCACACTGCATCATTATTTATTAGACAAAAACTAAGCCAAAATATAGACACAATGTGTGAAAAAAAACAAGTTTACCCCATGATCTGATAGCTCATAGAAACACCTTCAGCAGCAATGACTTGAAGTATTTTTTTGTGTATGATTTCATCAGTCTCTCAGTGTTGTGGAGGAATTCCAACTTCTATCTCTATTAAAAAAAATCCCACTTCATTGAGTCTGTCTAAAGGACGTTGTTCCGGAAGTCTTGTGGTTTGTTCAGTTGCAATTTTGCAAACTTAAGCCATGCTGCCATGTTTTTATTTATTTATTAGAGAAGAGACTTTGTCCTGTCAACCCTTCTAAACAAGCCATACTGGTTTAGTCTTTTTCCAGGCACTGTACAGTCTGACCTTGGGGTGAATTTGCTGGGATGTCCACCCCTGGCAGGAATGGCAACTGTCTTAAATGTTTACCGTTTGTGAATGATTGTTCTCACTGAATGATAGATACCGGGAAATAGCTTTATAATCTCTTCCAGATTGATGGGCAGCAGTAATTGCTTCTCTAAGGTCATCGCTGGTGTTTTTCGTCATTGTCATTGCGCTAACACACATCTGAATTCTCCAGACCCGCAAACTGACAAAACTTCTGCCTTTGTCGTGAAGACTTTGAACTAATAGCAGTCATTAAAGCAACAACCCCACTCACTAACGGGCTCACTGTGAATTCTCTGGATAGTTATTCCACCATCACACTGACTTCTAGGGAACCAGGAAGCTGGAGGACATTGTCAGACATTTGCTTGGCATGAAAAGCTATTCTTTCTTTTACGGATGTATTGCAATCATAAAACACACCATTTATTTTTTTTATATAAATAGAAATTAGACTTCTAATTTAGGTTTGATGCAAGGGTAGGATGATGTAGGATACCATTCTGATATAACAGTCTAGGCAAAAATACAAGTAAAAGAGCGAGTAAAACTGGAAGCAGGAAGGAATGAGAGGAGGATCCTTGACCTTAAATGACATTTTGTGTCAAAATCAGCCAGTTACTACCTTACTGGGATCAGCAGGCTGGTTTCTGTACTGTCAGTGCTGTTCTGCATTGGCCAAAAGCACACAGAGCAAAGAAGAACAGAAATCTGCTTCTCAAATTTGATGTTGTTTTGCACTGGAGATTGCAGAGCTTCAGTTATTTCATTCAGATAAGGCTATGCTTGGGAAGTTGAGTCTTGTGAATCTTCCTTGGAAAACAAATAAGATGGAAATTAAGATAAGGATTGCCAAATCAGTGTACAAATCTACCCACAGGGAAAAAAATATGTTCATGCAGATTATACATTTTATCAGTCTGTACTGTGTGATTCAGATTACTTTTAAAAGGAATAGTTTGCAAAGAAGAAACCTGTGGGATGTGGTTAAGTTCTTTGCTGCTGCTGCTGCTTTTCACATACAGTAGTAGACGTGCAGTGACACGAGTCAGGTAACCGGCAAACCGGCAGAGGGTGGAGATTGCTCGGACCGATGCCAGGAATGTATGAATGACGAAGTCTGCAGAGTATTGTTCTGCCTTCTGAAACAGCTGCTATTTATAGGATTTGGAAAAGGGTGGACTGCTGACAAGAAGTCCTGCCCATTTGAGAGACACTGGGAAAATTGGAGGAGTTTGAGGAATGAGTGGGAGCACAAACAGTCCTGTACTTTAACTTTTCCTGTTTAAATTTCAAAGGAAAGCAAGCTGGCCAAAGAAAAGCTAAACATGACAGAAAACACTATACTTTGATAAACAGTACTTTGAAGAACTTTAAAAAATGCCTAAACTGTGTATTTTCAGACATCTTTATCGTTTTTCACATTGAAAGCTTACTCTATGTCCCAAATATTTGCTTATTCCCCACTTCTGGATCTCTGTATTACTACAGAAGGCAATACTTTTGATATTTGAAAAACAAAATACACAAAAAATAACATGCAATTTATTTGTAACTGTAATTGTAAAATTACCATTCAGCTAAGAACACATCTGTATGGTCCAGACAAACAGCAACAATTTATATGATGTAACTTTGCCAAATAAGCAATCAGTGATGATTTTTATTCTGTATTTCAGAACCTTTCTGATTAACTCCTATTGCTCCTTGGTGCAGCCCCTTAGTTTGCCAACTTTCTTAAACAAACGGTTTCAGCTTCCACTCATTTACTGACACCCTCCCTTTTATATAGCTTTCCTCTGATTGGCTGCCTTTCACAAACAGAACTTGGAAGAGCAGGCTGAGGGGGCTTTTCTGCTCATAGCGGAGTGAACAGAGAATCTAATGTGACCATATTAGGGATATCCCTCTTACTGACATCATACGGTGCCAAGAAAATAAAAAAATACTCCATCTTATAAAACCTTATCTTAACAAACAAGCAGTGTCCCTAACTTCACGGTTCACCTCACCTTTAGTCCCTCAGAGGGTTTTACCTCTAGTAAAAGACTCAGGACAGTCTCTCCTTGCCCGTCTGCTACCTGCAGCTGTCAGTTCCTGCAGCTGTCAGTTTTTGTCTCCTTCTTGCAACTGAAACATCAAAGGCAAATTTAGACATGATGCACAATCTGAACACCTGCAGCTCCCTCCCTATATTCAGCCGATCTTAAGAGTTATGCATTAGTTTGCTCAGAATCTATCATTTCACAGTCTTCATTTCATTATGTCTCAACAATCATCCAAAAAAGCTCTTCGTTTTTCTCTTACGCCACTCTGGTTGCTATGGAAACAGTTCCTGGAGGATATGGGCAGCAGGGACGGTGCAGAGGGACTTTATTTTCATGTTGTGAACTTATCAAGAGATTAATTGGAAATGTGATGTGACTTTCTGTAGAACACGATAGCCGTTTTGGGCCACCACTAATACCAAATTGGCTTCATAAAGACAGCATGTGTTTTTATGGAAATTGTTTTATCATAAAAATCCTTTAATAACTTTAATGTTCAGTACAGCATACTGTATGAAACTGTTTTCGCCCAAATGACTGATGTCGAGTCGATCTAATGTAAGAGTGCCTTAAACCTGCATTTTTTCTAGTGGCCAGCAGGGGTGAGTCCTCTGGTTGTTGAAAAAGAAAACAAAAAAGAAAGTTTATGGCAAAGCAATACTGTAGTTCATTTGATCTATGACCTTGGCCTTCCCCATGTCTTTGTGGTCACAGTCGCTAATTTCAAGCATTATTTAACACAACGTCGACCAAAATGGACCTTAAAGCTTGGCAACCTTATGACTGACAAGCTGCTACCTCCAGTCCCTCAGCTTCTTAGTCAAGTTCATATCTCGCTTATGATGTCTGGTTTTTAAAAAATGGCCAAAATGCTTAAAACTAGTCTTCATCTATCTTTTAAATAAAGTCTGGGGTTCTCTGTAAAACAAAATAAATTCACAACCAATTGGGAAACTCACACCCATACACATGATACTGGATCAAAATAAGTTGGGGTTTTTTTTAAAAGCGTGACATGTCATCAGTATTTGTCTTTTCCTTCTTAGGGCTGGAGCTCACCCCAAGCAGTCCTTAAAATTTTAAACTGAATACTCAGAATAAAAATTTAACTGTCACTAGCAATGCTACCATTGTTGTAATTTTAGCTTGCACCGGTTTTTTGTTTCTAACATCATTAGACTGGAACATATTGTCCATGAAGTTCCTTGCATGCTCTTCCTTGAGTGTGGAGCCTCTTCTATGTGATGCCATGTCACTCTGGCTTTAGGCACTGCATCACCCAGCCAATCACTGCTGCTGAGCTGAGCTTAAATTTGGAGGGAGCTGCCTCTGCAGAGGATGTGCTCACTTAAAATGTGCATGGCGGAAAAAGTATTTTCAGTGGAAAACCCCAAGCATGTTTTACCTCAGTGTCAAATCTGCCCCGCTCGCATTCTTATCGCTGTGTGTATGATAATCAGTGGCTTCAGCGGCGTTTTATCATGTGCCAAGCACAACAACAAAAACACAGATTTAAAATTCAACTTCAGCCCCTGCAACTGAGCCGTGTAAGTCAGTGATATATGTTTAAGTGTGGCTGTCAGTCTCTCAACATGTAGCCCTCATTTCTTACAACACAGACAAGAAACTTGAGAGCGAGACTCAAATAGAGCAGCAATATCGAATGCCACAGTCTGTGAGTGAGCAGAAATGGAGTTTCACCTCCGACAAAATTTTCTCCCTTTTAGATTTTAGTGGAAATCTTAAGGGCGTATAAAAACTGCATGAATGTAACGACAGCCAAGCAGCATTCAGTGGGGAGTTAGCGAAATGTCACCAGGCACTTATTGTGATTGTGTCCATTCTAAATATAGCTTACTGCTGTCTGTTCTACATTTTAAACTGTTTCATGCTGCTGTACTGCTCTCTATTTTTACACCAGTATCAATAGAGAGGGCAGCGTGCAATTTTAAAATAGAGTAATATTATCTGTGCCGCTGGGGAGAGGGTTTCAAGCATGGCACATATAAAGCAATATGGTCTAGTTTCCTTTCCAGGGTTAAACCCAGCTGATATATATGTATGTTTTCAGATGCAAAATGGCCCTTTGAGGAGCCTGCTGTTCGCCTGACTTTTTGTCAAATTGTTGTTTCTGAACACAATTTGCAGCTGGCAGAAGTGGTACTCTCATATTTGATCATATGTTTGTGCGGACATTTTGAATAGCAGCTATGATTTCTTATGGGGAAAGTCACAGGTAGTGTGTCATTCATCTTGAATGAAATCCAACAGCATACAAAATGCAAAACTGTTAAACCAGTCCAGTGAGCTGGATGGCATACAGAAGGAGTTAGCCAAGAAAGAAATGACTGTGAGCCAGCTGAGCATCGGAAAAATGCGCAAGAATGTTTTGAGTTATGAGTGAGGTAAAATGGAAACAGTGGTAGGACAGGATAGATCAGTCGGACTACTCAAGTTTTTTTTCTCTTTTGTTTATTCTACATTGCCAGTCATTTGACTGACAAAACAACATATGCAAAGAAGAAAAACTCACTCTGCGAGAAGCACCGAGTCTGGTCATTGTGGTGTCAACTGTCATGTTATCCAAGTATTGCTGAAATTGAAATGTCCTGAATGTGAGGGCAAACAGATTGGATTCAGAGTTAGTTAAAGAGCTTTTAAAGAGTGTGCCACAAGAATTATTATATACGGTGTACCTTGTGTTAAGAAGTTTAAGAGAAACACCTTATGTAACCAGCAGCCACAGGCCTCAGAAGGTCTTACCACAATGTAGTGCAGCTGAACCTAAACTCATTTCATCTGCCCACATGAGATGTCTAATGTATGCACAGTCCACATGTTTGTATGTGGTCTATGTTCAGAGATGATCATATCTGTTCATATAGATGCCAGTGCTCTTGAGATTCTCTGCTTTGACAACAACTCAACCACAAAGTGGTAGGCCATGTAAAATCCAACAGTGGGGTCAGCCGATGCTGAGGTGCATAGTATGCAGATGTCGGCAACTTTCCGGAGATTCAATCACTACAGACCTCCAAACTTCATGTGGCCTTCAGATTAGCTCAAGAACAGTGTAAAGTGAGCTTCATTGATTGGTTTTCCATTGCCAAGTAGTTGCATCCAAACCTTACATCACCAAGTGCAATACAAAGCGTCAGATGCAGTGGTGTGAAGCAATAGAGCAGAGCAGTGGAGACATGTTCTCTGGAGTGATGAATCACACGTCTCTGTCTGGCAGTCTGATGGATCAGTCTGGGTTTTGCGGTTGCCAGGAGAACGGTATTTGTTTGATTGTATTGTGCCAAGTGTAAAGTTTGGTGGAGGGGGATTATGGTGTCTTTTGAGGAGTTGGGCTTGGCTCCTTAGTTCCAGTAGAAGGAACTCTTAATGCCGGGGATGGCTACTTCCTGTTCCAACATGACTGCACACCAGTGCACAAAGTCCATAAAGACATGGATGAGCAAGCTTGGTGTGGAAGAATTTGACTGGCCTGGACAGAGTCCTGACCTCAATTCGGCAGAACACCTTTGGGATTAATTAGAGCAGAGACTGCGAGCCAGGCTTTTCTTTTCTGACATCAGTGTCATTTTTATCAGAAACAAGTAAAACTGACGCGCTCAACAGTACTAAAGTGGGTTATTGTAAACAGTCTTGCGTAAAGTGTCTGAGGGGTAAAGTGTCATATGCATACAGTGCAAATTGCAGTCCAAAACACAAAGCAGGAGCACTGTGTATGTGTGTGTCAGTCCTCAGTCCTGTGAAAAAAAGATGTTCCTCATTCTGGTGGTTGTTGAGTCCACATTCCTGATACATTTGCCCTGATGGCAGGAGTGTAAAGAGGCCGTGTTGCGGGTGTGTTGAATCTTTTAGAACGTTCTGTGCTCCTCTGATGACCCTGGTGTGGCAAATGTCCTCCCATGATGGTAAGGCACCTCCCAGGATGGATCTGGTAGTCCTTACCACCCTCTGAAGAGCCGTTCTGTCCTGTGTGCAGTTCTCAAACCAGGCTATAAGGCCATTGGTGAGAATGCTTTTAATGGGACCCCTGATAAACGCTGCCAAGAATTCAAGCTGGCATACCAAACGTCTTCACTCTTCTGTTGTTACTTCGTCACACTGTGAGTGCTACTGTGTGACCAGGAGAGAACGTCACTGATGTGAGTGCCCAGGCATTTGAAGGTGTTCACCCTCTCCACCACTTCTCCCCCTATATGTACTGGTATGTGTTGCACCCTCCTTCTCCTTGGATCAACAATCATTTCCTTTGTCTTGCTGGTTTTTAAGGAAGGATTGTTGTTGAGAGGTCTGCCCCCTCTCTCTATAGTCCACTGTAAAATACCACCAACACCTCACTCTGTTTCTAAAAATTATGAATGCATCTGTGTGTTTTATTGTAAAATCTAGAGAAAATACATATGTGTGTAAATAAATACAAATAAATACATAACGAACTGAAACCCTTAATTGGAAACACAGTGAACACCCTTCCAGTTGACTAAGAAAGGATGGGCGAGGGTTGAAAGCCTTGTCATGTGAACTTTTTAAAAATGTAAATTACCGCATGGCCTATAAAACCTTTAATTAAAGCCTTCTAGCCTTTGCTCAGCTACAGCTGGCAATTATGGAGGAATATATCTATAAATCAAACGTCATCATTCTCGACTCAAAGGGGAAGTTAAAGCAAAGCTTTGTTTAAGATAGGTGGAGTTATTCACATGGTTAGATTTGGCAGCTGCCCTTATTAGACACAGTAGGCACTCTGCAATACAACCTTAAGCAGTGAAACAGTTCTATAGGCTTCACTCAGCACATTTCATTGCTCATTTAGCAAGGAAGATATTTTAGTCAGTGACATTTTGATTGTCAGCATTTGGCAAGTGGTGGGCTGATAATTCACGTTGGAAAGCTGACTAATTGGGTACCACATCCAAAAGACTCTCTGTCACTGGAGGCTGGCCAGAGTTAAGATGATTTCATGCATCTGAAGAGATAATTCACTTGCAAATTTCCCTCGGCAAAGCACGAGATATGCACGAGTTCCCTGGCCTCGATAGCATTCCTAGTCTTAGTGCAGATCTTAGTGCAGAGGTATCCTCATTACAGACGTGAAGTCTGTTGAACACAGACAACACTGTTGCCCCGGACAGTTTAAGCTCAATCGACATAATGTAAATCTATGCAAATAGAGAGGAATCTCATGTGGCTCAAGTTTCCTGTCTGCAAAAACTGCCTAAGCACACAAGTCTGACTGACCTCTGCCGTAGGGCAAATTCACCACTCATCTAAGTGACTTCTTCATTAGCAAGAACAAGGTTTTCATGGGTAAAAACTGGCTTTTGTTGAAGCGCTTCATGATGCATTTGACGTAATGTTTCTGTGAGTGCATGCTTACTTTCTTTTTGCTTTATTTTAGGCCCCTACCAACTCTTGTAGGAAATATATGGTCGCTTAGCTGGTATATATATGTGCTGATTTCCTTTGACCGATTGCTAACTATGTTAATATGGTGCTTGGCAGTTTTGCAGATTGGATTTGATGAAGTTCTCCTGTGAGAATCAGGCCTATGAAAAACAAAACAAAGCAGAGAACTAAAAGATGCAAAATGTTCTGTAGAGCTGGATGATTACTGCTCTAGAATTGTATAAAAAATAATTTTATTTCTTCTTACGTCCAAGATTTAGAAAATTTCAAGTGGTTTTGAATAATTCCTAATGCTTTGGTACAATAATGGTTAAAATGATGGATGATTTAATAAAAATTGTATAACTTTGTGCATGGAAAATATCCTGTGGCACAATCTAAGACAAAACATGAGAGTGATGGAGAGGACGTTATGTAAAATTCTGACAAGCTCTCAGGGGCCATTACAAACCACTTACCATATTTATACTATGAAATATTCAAGCAGCACTTTTCCCAGCAAGCACATAACCATTCTTGAAAGTCAAATGCAACCAAACTGAAATGCAACATGTGAACATTTGGTCGCTTCGCTGCCTAAGATAGCAGCCCGAAAGAGATGTTTTTTCCCTGAGAACTCTAGTAAAGTCAAGTCAAAGGATGTGTCGTTAAATCCCTATTTTATACTTATTAAATGTCTGCCAGCATAACAATCTAAATGAGTTATATTTCAAATCAGATGTGAGCTATAAACAGAATTTAGTTGAGGATGCTGCAAAGTACAGTTCTTCGAAAGACATTCTCCACATTTGCTGGACTTTGTTTGGAGAAGCCTCTCTGGTTGTCTCTTCCTGCCAATACTGGAAAGGATAGAGGTGGAAGAATTGTTTTATTCTCTGTATAAAAGTGTCCTGGTTTTCTACCCTCATCCTGTTATTCTAATGGTGCAAGTCTGAAAGCTTCCTTCCTGTATAGGAAATGATATGCTAATGGCCTGCTCTTCTCTCTTCTCCAGTCCTGTATCACAGCTGTCTGATGAGAGCATCAGCCTATAAGTGGCTGCTAATGATGGATGCTTTCGGTTTTATCAGCTGCAAGCAACTGGCATCAGTAGTCCTGGTGAAATTATCCCTTTTCTTTGGACTGAAATGATTCATCTGTCTTTGTCTTCAGACATCCAAATAAAGAGTTTTGTTAGGCACCTTTTCACAATTTGCATATTTTTGCTGTTCCCATAGAACATGTATTTAAAGCCAATCAGTTCAGAATTTTTAGCTCATTGAATAGATGTTTCATTGGGTTAAACTATACCTCAACAACTGTTAATGTTGTTAAACATCCAAATGTTGTCATTGTGAAGGACACTGCTGTGTTCTTTAGCATAGTTGACATTACCTATATTATCAGTGGATTCACTGAATATAACTGCAAAAAAGGCATAGTAAAGGGTGACATAGCCAACAGTTCCTCTCACTTTTGTTTTATGAATATCAAGTTGTTGTTTTTTTCTTTTTTTTTTGTTGCTTTCAGCAGCTCAGTAATCAGTGAGCACTAAGGCTTGAATAAGACTGGCGAATCACTTTCATTGCCCAGCACCACAATAATTCAGTATAACAGCTAAAGAGCTGTACAGTTCTCTCATGAGATTGGTGTAAACCAAATGAAGGCTAAAAGGAGGTTGAAAACTGGACTTATGTAACAGAATGATTTGCCTTAATGTGGAAATAGGTAGTCTGTAATCGTTTGTTTCTTAGGGAGGTGAAGACTATTGGCGCAACATGACTCCTTCATAGCAGCAACTGTAACTAATAAGCTACAAGGAACAATGTAAACCAGTAAGACGGGGATAAAAGAAAACATCTGTGCCCAACCTTTGTCCACAAACGGATGCAACATGCTGGGAAATTCCACACAGATACTCCCAACATAAATGTGATAACATCTCACATACTCGGGCTCAATAGACTTTGACTGGCTTTGTTAAAGTCAGATGTCTTATTGACTTACACTTACTGGCCACTCTATTAGTTACATCTTGCTGTTTTGGCTTCAGAACTGTCTTAATTCTTCATAGCACAAATTCAACAAAGTGCCACAATCTGAAATTTTGGTCCATCTGGATGATAGCATCTCTCACTTGCTGCAAATTTGCTGGCTGCACTTCAGTGATGCAAATCTCCTGTTCCACCACATCCCAAAAGGGCTCTATTGAACTGATATCTGGTTACTGTGCAAGTACTGTTGAGCACAGTGTCCTGTGTGAACTCATTGTTATGTTCAAGAAAAAAAAAAACCCTACACCGTTATGCCACTGGCAGTTGCTTTCATGATGTTTACACTAAATTCTGACCCTATCATCAGATTGTTGCAGCAGAAATCCAAGAATCAATGTTTTAACAAACTTCTGTTGACCAAGACTGGTGAGCCTGTGCAAACTCTAGCCTCAGTTTCCTGTTCTTAGCTCACGGGAATGGCACCCAGTGTGATCGTCTGTTCCTGTAACCCATCTGGTTCAAGTTTTAACATTTTGTGCATTTAGAGATGCTCCTCTGCATACCTAGGTTGCAATGAATGGCTGTTTGAGTTAAAGTTTCCTTCCTATCAGTTGCAAGCAATCAGTGCATTCTCCTCTAAACTCTATAGAGGAATAATAAGGCTTTTTCACCCAGAGAACTGCTGCTAACTGCAAGTCTGGAAACACTGCTGCCAGGGCGTCCAAATATTTGACTGGTACCTTAAATGCTATAACACACTAACATGGCCAAAGATTTGAAAGTGAAAAAATATCAACACCAGTTTAGTTTTATCTCTTTTTATTCAGACTGGGAAATTTCATAAAAGTGTTAAAAGAGTGTAAATACAAATAAAAAACACTTTATAGTGTGATCTATTTCAGCATATTTCATTATCACTTTATCCCTGAAAGAAGGAAATGTAGAATCATCACAGAAACATAAAGTCAGGGTAAGAAGATTTATTTGCATAAGCACATACAGATATGAAGCAGCATCCTGTGGAACAGCCTTTGATGAGAGGACCTTGTTGAGGTTATAATACATAAAAAAATAGTCCCTATTCTTTCAATTTCCAATCAAAATATTTAAACATATTAATAATGAATTAATATTTTGTATTATGCTAAGTATCTGTGGTACCTCTTCTTTTATCTTGTTGAGCATTAAAACACTGAGTAATGTGAACACACGATACAAAAAAAAAATCCACCTTTATTGAGTCCTTAAAAGCATCCTTTCCTTAGTTATTGATGCTGCATTATTAAATGCACAAGCATTTAGCAGTAAGCATCACATGTGAAGGAGTGACACAGGCCCTTCAGTCTGGCACTTTGATTAGTTTATAGCTGACTTTTCTTAGCTATCACATCATATGTGAATAACCTCTTCACACATCAGCACAGAGACACATTTGCTCCAGCCTTAGTCTATATAATGAATAAATTAAATGTCTAGTCACAAATTTCTATCACCAGAACTTACTTTCACTTTCATGCTTTTAAAGAGGGTAATTTGACCTAATCAGTTTTATTTTATTAGTTATTTACAATTTAACAGACAATTAAGGGCAGTTGTCTATCATAAAATAAATTTAATAAACCCTAAAGCTTTGTAAATCAATAAGCTATTTACAAAATAAACTGATTTCCCTTTTTTGGTTTGGTATTAATTTATCTTGGAGTTCTTTATCTATCCTTCATTATCTTCTTTCTTATTTCCATACTCCCTGGGGCCAAAAAAACAAAACCTTCTCACCACTGCAAAATCTCTGCATGAATTTCATAAATGTAGCACATGCACGAGATGTGCTGAATTTCACACAGATATGTTGTGATGACAAGAGTCATTGCAGCTGACAGCCTGTGAAATCGGACTTTATTATTAATATGGTTTATTAAAATTACTGTGGGAACAAAATAACTTGATGCCTTCAACTGTGAATAGTTTCTGACACCTTAATTAATGTGTTTTTGTTTCAAAGTTATGTGCTTCTGTATTGAAAATTGTTTCATGAAGGTCATACAGTACGGCCTCATTTGTTACTTAATTTTAATAAGCTAATGCCACAATTGCTAACACATATTATAAAGATAAATGGAGATATTTAAATACAATATAAAACACTCTTCCCATTTTAATGAAAGCTGTTATATTTGTGGCAGTCAAAGTCAATGTAGCATTAAACAAAAGTTAGTGCCAATTACTACATATAGCAATATAAATTCTGAGCACACAAATATTTTAATACTTGTGTCTTTGGAGCTTCTAGTGTCAGAATAATCTTACTGGCATAAGATACTGTAAGAAAGAGGACGTTATATCAGAGGTGATATGAAAGGTTTCTGCGATCTGGTTTAAAACCAAAAAAATCAACAAAAATAAATGACAACAACCCAAAACCCAGAAGCAACTCACTCAAAACATTTTCCAGTAAAGGAAGACTCTAAATTATATCGAGCTAAGAATGATTTAGTCCTGTGTGATTTATATCAAGTTGCATTTCCCTCTATGAACTAAGCTAACATGTACACAAGAAACCAGGTTACAGGAGAAATCTGATTAAAGCAGGAAATTGTGGCGCACAGGGGGGAGAAAGTAAAGCTGATAAGATGAAGTCCAACACACACACACAGACATGTTTCCAACATTTGAGAGGACAGTACACTAAACACTGAATTTCATTTTTTTGGTTACTTAATCTAACCACAATTAACTGCTACTTAACTCACTGCAACCATAACTTTGACCACACCAATAATCATTAACCTATGCCCGATATGTAGTCATATACCTTGAGGGGACTTGTGTTTTGTCCCCATAAGGACGTAAGTCTGCACGGACAGATGCATGTTCCCCAAACAACAGTAATATACACGTGTTTCTCAGCTATCCTTACAAACTTAAACCAAATTTTAATCTTAGACATAAGACCAACTATCAACCCTTCATCAGCACTTTAAAGGTCACTTAGTGCAGAGTCCTCATTCCCAAGATTTAAAACTCAAACTGGTCCTCACAAACATGACTATACAAGTACACATCCCACCTCACACACACTAGAAGGCATGTGTTACACTCTGTCTGCACACAACCAATTATCTGAGGGTCTTTTTCTAGTCAACCAATCAGTGTTCGGCAGCAGTGTCTGCTCTGCCTTTTCTGACTCCAGGAACAAAAATCAAGAAAACATGAACTCTAGTTCCACCTTGTGGTTGTTTTAAATATTATCACAACAAACACAAACGTTTTTTTTCTTTGAGAGAAAGAGTGGTAGCACACACACACACACACACACACACACACACAAACGCACACACACGTAGGGATCCTTATGCTACCACACTAATGGGTTTCTTAGGTAGGATTTATTGTACTTCACTAGATTGTATTAATACTGTACTGTAGCTATAGTAACCTAATACATTTCCAACCAACTAACCTTTCTAAAGGTAAAAATATTTATTCTGGCTTCGATTTGGATTTTAGAGCGTCACATGATAACTAAACAACAAATGGCAGTGTTGTAATTGGCTCAGATGACGCTACTTTTTTTATTTTAAAGCTGTGAAATGTGGAGTGATGCAATAGAATTAAGCTCACGTGACACAAAAGGGGTTACTTCAAACTCAGATTTCTAAATTACACATAATGCATCTCCATCCCATCACTGATTATGTGTCCTGGGGTAAGTAATGATTTGTTTTAAGAACAACTTTTTTTTGCCTGCTTCAGTGCACTCCAGAGGAGAGACGCAAGCGAGAGACCACGTGAGGGAGACGTCATTAAATTACTGCCGTTGCTGCTGGTTGCCCGCCCACCTGTCTGCCGTATAATATCTGCTCTCAGCCAGCAGCAGCAGTGGTAGAGCAGAAGCCTCCTCAGAGAGGCACAACTGAGTGAATATGGATGCCAACATTGTTGTTATGGGGATGGACAGCGTTGGGAAATCAGGTAAAAACAGCGGAGATACCAGGTTAGAGTTATGCCCCCTTTTTTGCACACAGTGAACTAAAGTTTGTTTCTCTTTAGCGCTGACTGTGCGCCTGTTAACTCGGAGATTCATTGGAGAGTATGGAGATATTGGTAAGTGTACACGTTTGCATTTTAAACATTAAATAACATTATCTTATTTTGCTAACTGCATAGCATTCCTGATTTTCTCGATGATTAAACATCTCCTAAACTCTTCTTTGGTGTCTTGCAGAATCAATCTACAGTCACAGTTTTATGGTGGATGGGAGGGAGATCACTCTGAGTATTTGGGATTCACCTTATTCTCAGGTAAGAACTTTGATATGGTGTTACTGATTCTGGTTTGGTCCACTAATATATTTTGCTGTTTCCCCGACACAATTTATAACAATTAAAATCTTTCCAATATAAGTGGAAGTGAATGTATTTGTGGTATTATCAGCCAGGCTACTCCTTTTATTTTAATAATGTTTTACTAATGTTTGATTTCGCAGGATTTATCTGCAGAATCGTCACTCTTTGAGAAGAAGGTCCGCTGGGCAGATGGCTTTGTCCTGGTCTACAGCATCTGCGACAGAGCCAGTTTCAACACAGTTAGCAGGCTCATTCAGACCATCAAGTCCACCAAGTCCTGCCTCAGTGCAGATAAAGCACCCATAGTGATTGTGGGTAACAAAAGGGACCTGCACCACAGACGGACAGTGACAAGCGAGGAGGGCCGGCTGCTCGCTCTCAACACAGACTGCCAGTTCTACGAGGTGTCGGCCGCCGAGAACTACCACAGCGTGCTCGTGGTGTTCCACGGCCTGGTGCACAGATTGAAGGATGCCAAGCTAACCATGAAGAAGCCTCTAAGGTTGAAGGGCATAGTGAAAAGCATGTCTGCGGTGTTTTCCAGGAGACGGACCGAGTCTTTTTAATAAAAAAGTGAAGAAGAGGAGGCTCCATCGGATGGATATCTGCCAGTGAAAGATGCCTGCGTAAAAAAAACAAATACAAAACTTTAAAGACAGTAGAAGCCATTAATCCTGGTTACAGGTTACAGATGTTTTCTGCACTTTAAGCTACACATGACTGATTAAATGACATAACATAGTGTTATTCTTTTTCCAGTTGCACGCTATTTAGCATACTATAGTGTGCAGCAAGGTATGAACTATATTTGCAGCATATATGTGTTGTGGCTTCAGATCCAAAGAAATACTATGCACAAAATAAATGTGCCTTTATTTATTATGTATACGCCAAAGATCAAAGTGAAAGTTTGCATTGCAGGAAAAAGTGTCTGAAAAGTGCTTAATCCATTCTTTGAAGTTAGGTGTAACTGTTTCTATTTATTCAAATCTAAACACTAAAGGAACGAAAGAATATAATGTGTTTTATATGTTTATGTTTATTTGTTTGAGTCCCTGGAATATAATGTTTTGTATGAAGTTTTAAAGGTTTTAAATAAAGCACGTGCAGAAAGATTTCCTGTTGTTTTTGCTTGTTTTACAGTTGATGATGATGTGTGTAGTTCAAATCCGCAAAGCTGCATCTGGTGCAGCTAAAGGTTTTGCACCCAAATCTGAACACACTTTAACAGCACATCAGGGTTTGTGTTACGGTATGACTGTGTGCAGATTCATCTCAAATTGGCTGTGAAAGTGAGTACAGGGTTCCTGAACATGTCTTAAGAGACAGAATGTGAAAATGTTGATGCATTAAGGAAAGACAAACACAAAAGTACAAAGGGTGGAGAAAGCTTTGATTCCACATTAAAAAAGTCTATGATGTAGATAAAATAAACAAAGATGAAGGGGGTGAAGCTATTAAATGAGCTGTCCACTATTATTTAACTGGCTGACTAATCAATATAGAGGCCATAATACAATTAACTGTGCAAACCTGATTGGTGGAGGGTAATTTGATTAATTTCAAGCTATTAAAACACATTCAAGTTTTAATTTGACCCATCCCCATAAGCCACAATCTTTCCATATGTCTTTGAAAATATTACATAATGTAAAAAATC
>VOQJ01001546.1:1471-12515 GCA_015052665.1 Apistogramma diplotaenia | reverse complement strand
ATATTATTCTACCTTCATAACCTTCAATCACTCCCTCCCTCCTTCCCTCGCTCGCTCCCTTCTTCAGTTTAATCTGCAGTGAATTGAATTACACACACACAGACACACGAACACACACGGACACACACACACAGTAAAAACACACACACGTCCCTGCTGAGTTTTCCCAGCGAGCTCCAATCAGGACGATAATTGCAGCGATTAAGAGAGACGGAAAAGAGACGAGAGGGAGGACAAACAAGAAGACAGAAAAACAGAGGGATGGAAAATCGTCGCCGCCTTTGTGCAGCGATGATACTTTTACTTGGACTTGTTGCCGTGTTGTTTTGGTGACGTGACGCTCGTTTAGGTTTCGGTTTTGTGGGTATCTTCTCCTGATCGCTGGTTTTATCTGCATTTTATCTCTGACTCATCTTTCTTGAGGGTTCAGGATGTCTCAGCGTTTTACCTTATTCTAGTAGGTGTTTGTTGCATCGCACAGACTGTGACATGTGGCCATCCTGCTTTGGTCTTGTGGGACTCGTTTGGTTTTCTTCATTATGTCCAGAGTGGTTTTTTGGGTCCTACAAACTGGACTTGTGTTGTTCTTCCAGATTCCCACTAAGGAGCATTTGATTTAGGCACTCGCGTTGTACATTCAGCCGTGGTGCATTACTGCAGATATAAACCGATATTAAGGAGCTAAACAAGTGCTCCCTCTCGACATCAGCCCCCCGGGTGAGTGCGTGGGCATTTGAGTCATTCTGAGTCACATCATTTGCATGTGTTTGCATTTCTGCCATTAAGTAAACAGAGAAACAAGGGCTCTCAAACTCAATTTCTCCACATTTGTGTGGATTTGAGGGGCGTTATTGATGGCAGTTTAAATCCAAGGTGGCCTGCCCGTCTCATTACTTTTATGTATGATGGAAAAATAAAATGAATCATAGTTTTATATTTTCACATTTTTTTAAAGGAAATGAGTCAGAGGTCTTGTCCTCTGATGTGGCCACCGAGCGCTTTTCTAATACACACAGCAAGAAACGAAGCATGTAAACTTCACATAAACATATACACTGATGACCTCATTCACTTCCTCTCAGATTCTCACAGCTCCTTTCAAAGCACCATTCAAAAACGCCATTCATTATACACATGAATGAATAACATTTCGTAATGTGGGGAAAAAAGACAACAGACCTTCCTGTTCCTTTCATCCTCATCACTTCCACCCTCATCTTGCCCATCTTCCTTTGCTGCCTCTCCTCCAGTGTGTTTCGTCTTGCAGGGACGCTTGCCTTTCGGCTTTTCGGGGTCATCATCATGGCAGCGGAAGGAATGGGGGTCAGGTGATGAAGAGAAAGAGGGAGCAAGAGAAGGCACAGCAGGAAGGAAATTTGAGACCTTGTGGCTCTCCTTCAGCTTCGGATGTTTGTCCTGAAGGTGGAAGGAAGTGAGCGAGGCAAAAGATGTGGGAGCTGGTTGCCGGGGCAGGGAACTCCACGGTTGCCGGGGTAGATGGGTGGGAGAGGAGGGTTGGTGGGCCATGTGGAAAACTGAAAGAAAACATGGTAAAACAATTCAAACATGGGATATTTGTAGCCAAAATACAAATTTTGGTAGAAATGCTTCAAATTTACAAATGATATCAATAATACGTAAAAATAAATCAAGCATCAAGTTGTTGATGGGAATATTTGAACAACCGCTAAAAGCACCATGTTTAGCATCTCAGTTTAGCTGAAGACAGAATGGATATCCAACACGTATCTGGTCACAACATAAAGTCTCTAAAACAAATCTGTTGGCAAACTACAAGATGTTGTGGTGTCAAACTTTCTTATTGATAAGGCTTCACTTGCATGCAGGTAATAAATTCCTTTTGCAGCTCTCAGAAAAAAGGCACTGAACTCAAGCAATGAGCCAGTGTTGTGTCTACACATATCAGGCAACTCAACAAATAACCAATTTTAAATTGTATCTTTAGGCACTTTGCTATTAGCACATTATTTTCCTCATTTCTTTACTTGCATATCTGAAAAATGCCAACGATAATACAATCTAGAATTCACCAACAAGGTGATTACCAAAGAGCTGTTGGTTGAAACTTGGCATGCTTTGGCGTGGTATGCAGTGCGTCCTTAAAACATTGAGGAAACTGGACAAGTGGAGGAGGCCTAAAAATCTCTCTATAGCAGATGAGTCATTAAGAAACAGGAAAGAGAAATCCAGCAAAGAGCTGACCGGAGAGCTGCATCTCTTCCCTTCAGTTTATTAGAGAAAGGTACAGCAGTGAGTGTCTGTAGTAAAACATGGCGGACATTCTGTCTGCACTTCCACCAGTGGTGTTGGAGATCTTATTAAAGTTGATGAAATCATGAATTATTCTTCTTCCGCCTTTCGGCAGGGATGGACACTTTCCTTCTCCCCCTCCCCCTCTTATCCTGCTTGCTGAAGGGCTCTCCCCACACTCTGCCAAATTAGAATGAATATCATGGATTTAGTGAACTGGGCTTTCAATGCGAATGACAGAATTTTTTCCAAAGAGATTGGGGGAAAGAGCGCGCCTGTCCTTGTGGAACTGACCCTGGCGGATACATCTCTGACTCATGGGGTGTGTGGAGACCAAATTCTTCGGTTACCTTCTTGCCGCCCTGACGGTCTATGATGTTTGGGACGCATATTTATTTGGCTTTTCGGCAACGGTAACTCTTCTCATTGGGGTTGGAGGATACTTGTTCTACCAACAAATCAAGGAAATCTGGGTTGTGGTTCGACCTCTGGTGAGTCGGCAAAACCAGATGGATGGTCGGAGCAGAAGCATACAGACTCAAAACCAGTACTTACTGGACTCAGGTGAAGCGGTTTAGATCTGGAGATAGTACGTTCTGCACAGTGTAATGAAGGTAACCAAAGAATTTGGTCAATGCTCTGATGAGCATAATATGGGACGTTTTTTTAAACAAAACTTTCCTATTGTATTTTACTGTTCCTCTGCAAATGGTAGCGCTCGTGATGGGCTGCATGATCGCAGACCCTCCTGCCTCCCCTGTTTGTCTTGTTGTTTGTCTCATGGTGGGAGGCCTGGGACCAAATCTCATTGTATGTTGTGTACCTGTGTACTCTGCTGTATACTTATACACAATGATAACAGTAACAGATCCACTATGCAAAACCATTTGTAAAGCATCTGATTGGCAACAGCTTCATTTTTCAGCATGATGATGATCCCAAACACACTGCGTTTTGTAGTAAAAGCATAACTGGTCATGAATTGCCCCCCCCAGAGGCTGGACCTCAACATTGCTGAAGCAGTGTGGGATCAAGTTGACAGAAAACAGAACAAAAGACAGAAACATCCAAAGAAGAGCTTTTAATGTCCTTCAAGAAGCCTGAAGAACTGTTCCTGAAGGCTGCTTAAAGAAATGAGAAGAATTCTTGCCTAGTTCTTAAACTGGATATGTATTGTATATTTACTGTTACTGCGTTGTAGGTGCAAGCTCAAGCTTCAGATTGTTTAGGTACTTCTGGTTGTACCTTTGTGAGTGGCTGATGTAGTCATCTTCTCTGGCCCTTTGACGGCCTCTAAGAACCAATTAGACCTTAAAGAGATAAAAACAGCTCATCTGAACACATCAGCAGTCTGATTTCAGACTTTCTTTGTAGCTAGCAAATATCCAGATAATGATGAGGATCAGGTCCTCAGGTTCTGTGCTGCTAGTTACAGTTTAGACTGATAATAAATGCAGTGGATATGCTAATGAAACTCAATCATAGGTGGATAGCTCACAGTTTATAGATTATACTCCACATGTTCCAAAAACGGCTCCCAACTCCGCTGTAATCCAAGAACAAAAATACAGAGCTGAAATGAGTTTCCCATCTGAACACACAAAATAAAACATGAACTCCTGAATATTCCCACTGCTATTACTAAAAATATATATATTTTAAAAAGGAGCCTACAGCAGTTCTTCCAGACAAAATGCCTGATGAAGAGTGATGTTAAAACTAAATGTTGCCAAAGTTTGAAATAATAAGGTTAATGTACGTGTCCTTCTCAAATAAAAGCTCATGAGCACTGGTTGGCCTTTCAGAGGAAGGTGATATTTAATTAATGTAACAAGGGTCTTATTCACAAGTGATAGCAAGGTGGAACATGGGGTTGACCAGTGGATTTTTGCAAAGTCAGCAGTTACGCAGGCATTATACCAGACTGCTGTGGTTACAAGAAACGTAAGCCGAAAGGCAAAGTGTTCAATTCACCAATCAATCAATGTGCCAGCCCTCAGCTTTGCCTAAATGAGTCTAAAATGTCTGGAGCCAGAATACGAGATAGGGTGAGGGGTCAACGTGAGTGTCTCAAGGAGCCAGCTGAAGTGGGTTCAGCATCTGGTTAGAGTGCCTCCATTTACCGGCGTTCTGAGCACTCTCAACTGGGAGGAGGAACCGAGGCAGACCCAGAACCCCACGGAGAGATTACTGTATAGATGGGAATCTCTATCTTTCTGTGAGGTGGCTGTAGCTCAGGAGGTAGAGCAGGTCACCTACCAATCGGAAGGTTGGTGGTTCGATTCCTGGGTTACATGCCAAAGTATCCTTGGGCAAGATACTGAACTCCAAATTGGTCTCTGAAGCAAGCATTGGTGTGTGAATGTTAGATAATCAACACTTAGCTTAGTTAAACATGGAAGTGAATGTAGAAAAGCGCTATATAAGAACTCGTCCATGTACCATTTGTTTTGGAACAGTGAGTGAGACAGTAATCGATTGAGGATCTACAAGATGAATATGGATTATTTTGAACTGTGAATCTTGCTTCTCTAGTACCATTAAAGAATCTTTGTTCTAAGATTTCTCAAAGGCTTTATGGAGGTTTAGCCTGGATGGACATCAAAGACGACGATGTCCCTTTGGAGTGAAAATCAGCACAGTTTAAAGTGAAGATCACACCAAAGTTGCTGCTTGTCAACATGTCAAACTTAAATGTGAAAGCCACTTTTCAAAAGGATGCTCTGTTAAATCCAAGTCGTTAATCTGCACTTTGCGCGTCAAACTTAAACTTTTCTTGCGGCTTCTCAACGTTCTCCGCCGTTCGCGCGACGACTCGACTCGTCGCCCCAAAAACGTCGCCCCAAAAACGAGCCGCCGCCGCCTGTCCTCCAGCTGGGGACGGGTTAGATAATAAGAGACAGAGCAGGCGAGAGCGTGAGAGGGGAACAAAGAAGCACACAGCCTCCCCGCTCGAGTGGAGCAGAGAGCGAGCGGGCGGACGAGGTAGCAAACAGTGGGGGAGGGGAGGAGAGAGAGAGTGCAATGTTTTCCATTGCAGACGCCTGCAGGAAACACTCGCACAGAAAAACACACACATGCTGAGCCGTCTCACACGCACACGTGCGCACACACACAAAACCACAAGTGTGTAAACACCACACACACACACACACACACACGCACACAGAGCCAGAGGTTGTTTCTGAGAGCCGGCAGGGAGTCACGCCGCTTCCATCTGCTGAATTATTTATCAGCCCGGACACACACACACACACACACACACACACACACACACACACACACACACACACACACACACACACACACGCTCATTCTCTGTGAAAAGGATTAACATATACAGCACATAATGAGGGTGCACGTGAGTGTTTGTGAAGCTGCTAAACAGGAATTTATCATTTACTGGAAGCTAGTTTGCGCAGACACACAAAATTAGAGACACATGTAAAGGCACACACACACAGAGCCAGTGCTGTGTGTGTGTGTGTGTGTGTGTGTGTGCATCACTCTGGATGTACTGCAGTAAAACAGCTCCTCATTTTAATCATCAAGCAAAACTGCAGTGTTTATTGTTTTCTCAAGCGAGACATCATTATCTGGAACCACTGACCACGCCCCCTCAGTAAACACCTGGTGCTTTCAGGTGCGACAGTCTATCGATTGATCACTGAAGGAAATTCTGCAGCAAGGGGTTCTCCAAGTTTCATTAGGATTGACTGTACAGTCTATGCAGAGCAGAGTGGAGACTGCAATCGTTCAGGAACAGTTTCAGGTGCACACTAAATAGTCTTTTTTCTTTAAATGCTGATCCTACTCGTTACACAGGTCAATATGGCCCATAAATAATGTCACAAATGGTTTTGGCTGCACAGATACATTGTCCATAGAGGTTTGGATGCAGAAGGAACACGGATTAATGGATGGTGGTTTTAAAAATGCACTAAATTGAGCACCAAAGGTCCTAGATTGTGTGCCGAGGGAATGGGCCATATGTATACAAGGCTTTCTTGGACTAGAGAAGAAGACAGTGTCACTAAAGGAGTAAAACAGGGGCGTTTGTATCACATCACATGTTCTGAACCATGAGCTCCACAGCTCACAGTGACCTGTGACCACAGTGTTAGCGGCCTGGACATAAAGTACTGGATGTTTAATCTGCTGGCTCCTTTAGTAATGGGTTTTCAGACTCAGCTTCCTCCACCAAGGCTGTTTTGGTCAGGTTTCGGAGCACCTCAAAGACCTCCTTTCGCCATATGGCAATATCTACAGTGTGCATCAGCATCTCTCCTACCAGACCAAAAATGCCAAGACACTCTTTCCCTTCTTGAGTTCCTGGTTTGGCAGCGCCTCTTTGAAACTGACCAAACGTCCATGGCCTCCAAGAATTCTGCCTACAACCACGATTTTGCTTCTGTCCCTGCAGCAGCCTTTCTGGAACTCTGGTACTGGTGTGATGTTTCAGGAGTATCCAGGCCAGCAAAACCTGAAAGTGCTCTTTCTACAGCTTCCTTCATCACCAGGAACCATCAGCGGCTTCTTAGGTTATCACCAAGACTGGCAGCGATGGCCATCCTAGTGGCTGATTCTGTCCAGGCGTTAGAAACAGCCATGAGTCAGCCATGGAAATCACTGCATGGGCTCAGGTGATGGTGGGTTGGGGGTGGGGGGGCCGGTGCGGCACTAATTACAGCTGCGGAGCCAATCGGAAATATTGGTAGGAACATAACAGCTGTTGTTGGACTGCGGGAGGAAACCAGAGGACCCGGAGAAAACCCACGCAGACTGGGGAGAACACGCAGTCTCCACTCAGAGAGGCGGTGGACTCGAACCCAGAGGCAGCACCACCCTGCTGCCCCCATTTTCCATAGACGTGATCTTGGCAGTCTCTTTAGTCATTGGACAACAATAACTTATTCATTCATATTATTTCATACAGAAAAGCAACCAGTGCGTTAAACATCTAGACATCACAGTTAATTTTCTATACTGTATTAACAATCTGTGCACTCACAACAAACTCCACCAAAGTGTCAGGTAACCAGAAGCAGACGATCACACCTTTTTAAATCTGGTGTACCACAGGGCTCGACATTTGGCCCGATGCTATTTTTATTTCGTGCTGTCATTTGCACCATGTTGACAGATCACGTGTGTGCCGTAGACTGCACTTGAGTTTATTTTCATGAATTATGTGTTGGTCTGAATTCATTCAAACTTGTTTTTTGAAAAACTAACAGCTCTATCAGACCTTGTTATCAGCGTCATTAGCATTTAGTAAATTTACAGATTGTTGAGGCGAATGACATCGGCACTGCCTTTGGAAATCAGATGCAGCTATGCCACCAGCACTGCTGGCAGGTTTGGATTTAATTGGATTTATTTGGTTTGAGCTAAAGTGAATTTGACATCCTGAAGGGAACAAGCAGAGACTGTGAGTGCCACTTCGAGCCGCCTTCAACAAACAGAGGAAGAAGAAGAGGAGGAGGAGGAGGCTGCTAACACATTCCCTATGTATTACTGCGAGTGTGACAGCTCCATCTGGGAGATGTTAGACGGCTATTAGCACGCCACGAGGCCGCAACGGGTTCACACACACAGATTTAGGCACACAGGAACACACACATACGTCGTTGGTGTTATTCCACTCGTGTGCTCCGGCAATCACAGCGAGAGGAAAAAGAGCGGCGAGGGAGAGACAAGAGGGGGGTGGAGGAGGAAATGGAGAGGTGGAGGACTGATGACAGCAGAGAGATTTCATCAGCACGAGCAGCAGCAGAGCTTTCGGCTCTGAACCCACAGCTCTGCCTCCAGAATGAAAGCTGTTAGAGGGCTGCGGCTGACACACAAACGTGTGCATCCAGCAGTGTGGGTTAGAAGTGTGGTTTGATTAGTGAAACCCGTCAGAACCATCATGGAGCCTGACACGGGCTGTCAGCCTGTAGACGCGTCTCTACTGGTGCCTAATAGTTTATTCTTTAGTTTCCAGTTGCACAATAAATTTCACTTTATGTAGTTGGAGACATGTTGGATCGTCACTCTGAAGCATCGATCCAAAAGCTAAAAATCAAGGAAAGAAGCAAAGTTTGAAAAAGATCTGTGGGTTTACCTCTTGTGCCATCCCTCCGCATAAACGTGGGCTCACACCAGCCTTCGCTGATGTCGGACCTCCCCCTGACAGGTGGGACGTCCGCTCTGAACTTCCTGTTGGCCTCTGCTGATCTCTGGCCAGCGGGCAGCCACTGGCTGAACTCGGCGGGTAGGCGGGGCTTGTTGAGCCGAAGTCCATTCAGCTCGATGCAAACCTTCAGCTTCTTCACGTCCTCCAGGGATGAATCTGCAATGAAGACCAGGGAGTCGGGGGGAAGTTCTCCAATTATTATTCCAGCGTGACAACAGAAAAACACGACAGCGAGGAAGATTTTATGAATTCTTACCGTTGATGAATTTGGTTTTCTTGCTGGGATTTTCTGTCCCCTCCTCTTCCTCCAGCTCATCCTCCCTGTCCTCCTCCCTCCCTCTCTTCAGTCGGCTGTTTATGATGCTACTCTGATGGAAAGGCTCAAGGCTGAAGATACGCCGCCGATTTATCTCCATGTTCGGATTTGAACCTGCGAGGCCCGGGCTGGGCATCAGGGTGGAGGCGTTTCCCTGAAACAGTCCTCTGGCTGGGGGGAAAAACCTTTGCTGTTGTTCTGTCTGTGCGATGAAACTCGTGTTCTCGTTCTTCTTGTCCTGACCAGTTCCTCCTTCATGTTCATTCCTCTTCTCTTTCTCCACAGATCCATCTCTCTTCTCTTTGGGGACGGGAAGGTTGTCAGAGTTGCAGCAAAGGGGCAAGATGGGGGGGTGGTTGTGCAGACAGGAATGGCCTGCATGGTGAGAGGGAAAAACCCAAAACATTTAATCTCAACTTGTGGTGCCAGATATTTGCATTTTGCTGCAGCACCACTATTCTGGTACGGGGCCACATCTCGGAAAGAAACCCTTGTTTCCACTGGCAGCAGAAATTTAATACTCTAAATATATTTTTGGAGCAATTTGAAGTCATTTAGACTGATTGAAATCAGTGTTGGTCTGGAAATATGACCAGAAGAACCATTAACTCAAAAGTACCAAGAAAAAACACCAAAAAAGGCAAAAAAGTGATTTTGGGTGTAAGCGACAGAAAAGGCAGAGTTCCCCATTGATGCTCATCAGCTGGAGCCAACTGTTGTTTTTTTTGAGGGGAGTGACTTTTGTCATTTTAACTTGAGGCGTATTATACGTTTTCCTTGTTGCACTAAACTAGAGCAAAAGCCACGCAGCTGTGCACACTCATCAGTTAGCAGCAGCTTCCTCTGCTTGGAGGGTGCAAGAGAGGCAGTCCTTCATTTTGCAGCTTCATTTCAGTGGTTTGGCTGCTCACTGTTTTATACTTCCACCCACCAAAGTACCACCACCATCGCTTTGCAACCCGGACAGCCCCCCGCAACATCTGAGAAACCGGGGAAAACTTCTGCCCTGACCCCAGTGTCCCCCTCAGTGGTCTGGATTTACCTTTTGGAGACCTGCTCGCTTTTTGTCCCCATAAGGAAGCCGAGTCCTGACACAGTGAGCAATACAAACACAGCTGCTTTCTGTTTTTCACATGAGCAGATCAAAGACAAGGCGTTTTATGCTCTCCCTCATCTTTTATGTCTCTTGCTGACTCTTTCCATCTTCATCTTCACATTTTCTCTTCTTCCTCTCATTCTTTTCTGTCCCTCTTCTCCTTTCATCCTTCCTTTCATCCTCCCGCCTCTCCAGCTCTCTCCCTCCGTATATTCCCACACGCTGCCTTCTCTCCATCATCCGGCCTGCCCTGCTTCCTGTCGCTCCCGGCCACATTATGCGCTATGGCAACGGGCCATCAAAGGCAATCGTCATGGAAACGTTGTTGTCTGGCCGCGTGCATTAAAGACCTCCGCTTAGCACGCATACAGAGAATAAAACCACCCCGGGAGCAGTGACAGCAGATGTGAGCAGCGCCCGATTTTCCCAAAAAAGTTTTTCAGTTGCTGATTTGAATTTTGTCAAAAAATATTTTGCCAGCTGCTGGGATAATTTGTTTAGACAAAACAAAGCATTGTGTAGTATATGTACACATATTGGGCACAATAGATATAGTAGAGGTCATGTTAACGTGCATCACGCATTGTGGAATCAGTTCCTTGGAGAGGGGCTGTACTCTGATTCGCTCTAGCGTTACCATGGATAAGAAGGTTTAACTTTATCCCCACTGTGGGTCAGGTAACAAGCTGTGACGACGGCGAAACCCGGACGGGGAGGAACAGCCGGCCTGATCTGAATCTGAGTGGTGCTTTGTTACTGGACTTCTGTGCTGACCACACACGTCACCGACAAACAAGGTGTGCAAGCACAAGAGTGTTTATCAATGCATGAGGCACCTTTGCACAGCAATGATCAATAATGGAATTATGGGCCTGTGGCTGCATATCTTGTACTATCAGATAAAGAAAGGAGCTGTCAGCTGATCACCACCTGGTAGTAACTTGGATCAGGTAACAAAAGTGGAGGAAGATGCTGAGCAGTGCACGTGTGTGGCACAGGCCCTGGTCCAGAAGCTCTTCAAATACAACCTCTATTCAGAACATTGGAGACATTGGACATCAAGTCCAAATGGACCATGTTCTGCATGTTCTGTGGTTGGAGCTTCCTGTGCTGGCAGCTCCCCAAACCAATCTGGGAACACTGCAAATGAAGGGAGCCTTCATTTGCAGTGTTCCCAGATTGG
>VOQJ01001543.1:19061-31366 GCA_015052665.1 Apistogramma diplotaenia | reverse complement strand
CACACACGCACACACACACACACACAAAAAGTACCGACTAAATACAGGAGATCCGGAGGGGAGCAGCTGTGAACACCTGTGCTCGTACAGTCAACACAATTATAAAATGAGGGAAAGATCTGAATCATTTCCAAACCCTGTTGGACCGAAGTCTGGTTTGTTTGTTTAGACTCTAGTGAGGAAATCTTTAACACTGCAGTTAAACTAAACGCCACAAAAATGCTTATTAATTATACGATTAATTCTGAAGTCACCTTGTTCTTTGTCTCATCGAAATTCAATAGGAAAATATAATTATTTTTGTTTCATTCTTCTTATTACATAAGTGTGCAAAAACTGCAAGACCAATAACAGTTAAAACGGTAACGCTTTAACCTGCTCGCCCTCATTTAGCATCTATAAGCATTAAATAGACATTAATACATAAAGAATGACTATTTCATTGTGGAGTAAGTTATATAACTGTCAACAATAATCACTTCAAAGGTCCTGCCATTTCAGAGGTCCATGGTCATTCGTTACTTCCATGTGCAGTAATTGATATTTAACAGCACAGCTCTGTTCTGAGATGCTTGTCAGTGATGCAACACCGATTAAGTCAGAAACAGCATGAGGAGGAGGGGCTGGAACTGTAGGCAGGCCAAAGAATAGAAGGGCATAATTGGAGCTATTAGCGGTTCAATTTGTCTACATTATAATACCATACCACAAATCATTTACTCATTTATATAATGCTTATAAATTAAAGGGCTGAGTTAAAGTGTTACCCAAAGTATCGTTCATTTGTTCCCTGTTAAGATAAATCAATAGACAGTAATGAGAGGTCAAATAGTATGACTTCAAAGTGCAATCGCCTGACCACTAACCCTAAAACACAAAAGAAACCGAAAGCTAAAACACATAAAGAACCATCCACTATCAGGTAGCGTTGCTTCTGAAGATTTTCAAGTTAGATCAGGGGTTACTTTGTGGCATGTGACTGCTGTGTAATTAGCTAAAAAGATGGAGTCCAAATACTGTGCATTCAATTTGTTAGGTGGTTTGCAGAGCTGTTGGGTAGAGCTTCATTACTTTGGACCAGGTGGGTAAGGAGGGGGCAGTGGGGTGGTCACTTTTTAAGATGTTTCCTTCTCCCCTCAGTGTTAAGAGGGAAGGTATGAGCTGATTATGAAGATCAGAATGGATTAGAGAGGAGAAAATAAAGCAATCCTTCTGCCTCCCTTCTCGTGAGTGAGCCAGCATCTACCATCAGTGTCTCTCCCATTCACTTATCCATCCGTTCTCCCTTGTATTTGTGTGGCCACGCCCCCTCCCCATCCTCCCAGTAGTGACTTAGGCCCCCAGCAGCTTCTTGACAAGGTAGCCTGGCATGCTGTAGAGGAAGAGGCCCACCATGATGAGCAGCAGCAGGGCCAGCACTATCTTGATGATCAGCCATTTGTAGCGGTTGCACACCAGGTAGCGGATTGCTTTCAGCGGGCTCAGGAACCACAGGAAGGTGGTGTCTGGGCGACTGGATGGGTCAGGTGGAGTTTTAAGAGGAGGAAAAAAAAGAAATGGCGAGGAAGACATGGAGGTGGACGGAGGGTTGAGTTAAAGGAGGGTGGTGAGGGGTGAGTAATAGTGGACAATGAGAGGGTGTAAACAAAAGAGGAGTAAAATAGAAAGACAGAAAGAGAAAGCTGGCATTAGTAAGCCATGTTGTAATTCTGAATATTATTTCTTGCTACAGCATGCTTACACGCTACGTTTCTATCAGTATTATGCTCAAGAGGAGCAAAAAAAACACATCACAGAGTGAAAGCTTTCTAATATGCAGGATGAGTATGCTGACACATTTAAATGGGTGGATGGATGATTGACCAACAGCTCCAAACACTGACGTTTCTGGCAAGTTTCTGGTGATGGCTTCACTTCTCTCTTTTACATTTTAACATGCTTTAGTTTAACACAAATTTATTCTGAGTCATAACACTGGTACTATCACACCTCCTCTCATTTCCTGTCCTCGTGTGTTTCATGCCAGTGTGATTACCTGCTCTGACCTAACGTGAGCCACCTGTGTGTAACGGGTCTTGACACTCTTGGTCTTCAATCTTTCTGTGTCACTGCCTGTTTTTGCTATTTTTCTCACCCAGCCTGTTCCCTGTTTCATTTCTTTGCTGAACCCTTTTCCTATTAAAATCATCTGGTTTTACATTGTCCTTTTGAGTCTGTCTTTTCTTGTTATCACAAATTGTCTTTGTCTTTCATCAATGAGACAAACCAGACATTCATCGTAATGCTGAACTGTTCTGTACTGAAACAAATAAAACGTATCTCACAAATAGCCTTGCAAAAAAATTTGCAAATACTGAAACATTGTTTCTTTTTGCTTAGTTTTTTGAAAACACTGAAACCACAACATGTAGTCCTGGATTTAGAAATGCTTCTAAAGCGGCATTGTTACACCTTCCCCATCTTTACCAACTATGGATATTTCAAACACCTTGTTCACCTTTAACTAAAAGTGTCCCTGTATGTCTCCATACTAAACAGTTGGTCACATATAAGATTTACATTAACACTTGGCTTGCACAAAGGGCTGAGACAAGATACAGCAAAGGGCAAAGAAGACTAGTCTACTTATAAGACAGCAAGGAAGACTAACAAACTGAGCCTGGCTGGACAGAAGGGGAGGAGATAGTTTAGACAAGAGAATCCAGGATGCAAAAGGGGGGCAAAAAGAGAAGCAGACACACTGAGGAGGGGGCGGAGGCTACCAGCGCATCAGGCCCCCAGCATCTTCTTGACCAGGTAGCCAGGGATTGAGTAGAGGAAGAGGCCCAGCATGAGCAGCAGCAGAATCAGTCCCAGGACCTTGAGGATCAGCCAGTGGTAGTTGTGCCAGATGAAGTAACAAATGGACTTCAGAGGGGTCAGAAACCACATAAGACTGGTGTCCGGGCGACTTTGCGGAAGAAGGAAGAGAAAGAGGGAGGGAAGGAATGCAGATGAGGCAAACAGAGGGAGAAAGAGAAGAGGAATAACATGCACAAAAAAAGGGGAGGGATGAGGGGAGAGACAGGAAGACAGTTGAAGAGATGATAGGAGGAGAAACTAGTGTGTAACAGTGGCCTTTTGACAGTGCAGAAAGCAGCGCCTTAAAGCCTTATAGCTTATCTATATCACAGAAGTACATTTTTAAGTAGTAGTGCCTCATAATGTTTTGACACACTGCTTTCTGCATTGCAAGAATGATTTTTCCTGAAGACAAATTAAAAGTAACAAATTAAAAGTAACAATTGCCCAGACAGGTGTGTTTAACTCTGAAACTAGTTTATGTGTGTGTGCATGTGTATGTTTGCAAAAACTTGAGTTCTTTTATATTTTTAGAAGACACAACCTATCAATAACTTACTTTGGTTTTTCCAGCGGATCAGGCTCATTTCGTCCCAGTCCTACGGGACTTTTCTCTGCTTCCTCTGCTGTCACCAGGTGAAGCTCAGCCTCAACCTTCCCCTGTGATGCCACCGATAACATAAAGATCAAAATAAAGAAACTGAGTGGCATTTAAATGACTAATGATAAACTTATAATATATTAGAACTGAGAACATTTCACATGTGGTGATTTTGTGCGTTATTTTTTTCCCCGCAACCATCTTACCGTGAGCTCCATCTCATCGTTTTCATTACGGGCTACAAACGGCCACCATCCTTTGACCCGCTTTTGTTTGAAGATCGAAATGGTTGGCAGATCCTGCTCATTTCGGATCATGTCAAGCGTGCACTGCTTGGCTGTCTTTGCACCCCGAGGAAAACGGTTTAGGTCTAGCTCGATTGCACCTGGGGGAGGTGAAAGCAAAAACTGTCGGTTTAGGATGACCAGCGCTCTGCTGTCAGACACTGAGGATGGCGAGACTCCTGGTAAAGACTAAGGTAAAATAAAAGGATGATCAAGCTGAGAACAAACAACTAAAAAGAGCATGAACCATGAATGCATTTATGTCAAATTAATGTTTTTCAAATTCCTTTTGTGCCTGTGTAGGTTCTCTCCTGGTGCTGAGTAGCCATTTGAAATATGTTTTCTTCAAATACCATAAATTTTTTCTTGTCCTCACCCAGGAAATCATCAGCAGAGAAGTGGTCTGCATCCCAGACCTGCATCGTGAGACGAGGAGGGATCTTGTATTCAGTCTCATCCCAGGAAAACATGGACTCCTTCTTTGAGATGACAATTTTCTCCTCAGCCATGAGATAATCAAAGGGGAAGACGAAGCGCCAGTTAAAGTTTCCCTCACCGGTCAGTGAGTGGTAGTGCACATCCGTGTCTTGTTTGTCCTCCTGCTGCCCTTTCAGCCATCTATGTAAATGGTCATGTAAAGGGTGAGAGTTAGTCTTAACTCCAGGATCATGATTTGGTGTGATGAGTAGATGTTGTTGGATTTGACAGCCATGCACTTCTAAGGTCCTAAGGTAGGGATTTACTTGATATCAATTTAGTGATTTAAACACGAGCAAAAGGCCTGTTAAATGTATTATTGTGCTAACAAGAGAGATGATGCTAAAAGGTCAGAATCAATGCACATAATGTGGCTCCCCAAAAGCAAATCAAATTCATGTGTGTGATCATTTTAAATCTGTTACTGAGTAATGCATAAATACCTGATTTGATGTTGGAGTTTCACACTATTGACAAAGCCATGCATCCATAAAACTTGCATATTTATGAAATCTGAAAGTTTTATGGACACAGAAAACTTGCAGATGCACGAAGGAAAGAAGCTTCAAATTGCAAATTGCAAATGGCGGATCGAAGCCTGGCAATGATGGTTGGCTGTAGTTGTTTCATTAATAGTTGAGTGAGTTTGACTTCATAAGTCAGAACACGCAAGAGGGAAGGTGTACTCTCAGTTAGCAAAATACAAAAAGAAAAAGTTTTGTCAGTTTAAACTGAGTAAATACTGAACAGTCTTGAAAGAATAAATCATAAAGTGCTATCTGAGACGCATAATTTAGACTGGCATAAAGGGCACTGGCAAATTTACAGAGAAAAGAAAACATGCCGGATTCACGTGACCCAAAAAGGGAATCGTTATGACCGTATTCAACATCAGATCCATCTGAAACAACCACAGTTCTCCTGTCTGTCCTGTCACTTCGGCTGCTGAAATCTAGAGCGTGAATTTAAGGTGAACTCGATCGTTCAGCGTTCACAGTTTAAAAATGGCACCCTCCAGAGGCGATGGCGTCACCCGAGGGAAAGAACGACGAGGCAGCAAAATAAACTAAGATAAATTAAATTAAAAGTCAAATCCAGGCTGCAACAACAATGTCATCTTTTAAAGACAAGAGCTCTGTCATACAAGCATGCAGACAGTCATCAAGCACTTAAGTGGGAACACCTGTGTCTGTGCAGTATGCTTCCATGCAGGAGGTTTTTTTTCCCTGATTAGAAATACAGTATCTTATAAATAACTATTTATAAGTAACTCCAGGACCAAACCACACACACACACATACAAAACCTTAAGTCATAAAGCAAATAAATACCCTGTTATTTGAAATAAAAATTGACCAATATTGGGGTTTTTTTCAACTTTGAAAGCAATATCAGTATTTTAGTATATATATTTTTTTGACACCAATTTTTCAGAAGAGTGCAATAGCTGCAGGCAGGCTAAAACAGCTTAATTAACGAGCCTCGGATTAGATTAGCTGATAGGATTCAACTGCATTACAGGAATTGAGTGTTAATAAGCATTACTTTAACTGAAGGTCCATAAGCAGCATAAGCATTTTGAATTTTGTATCACAATTTTTATGTCAACACACATCATTGCTATGCAGTAGGTCAGAACAGTCCAATAGTATTGGTGCATTAAATCGTTCGTATATGAGCTCGAATTAGACTGTGAGATTTCTCTGTAATTTGACATTCATACGCATGTTGTTCATGTGGTTTGGTCCTTATTGTGAAGGTTTTCCAATATGCATTTCTTTTCAGCGTGCTAACAAGAGCATTTGAAACAAGCGAGGTTGCGTGCTAGATAGAAAGAAGAGGGAAAGTCATAAAAATTGATTCAAGTGCTTCAGAAGGAGTAAAGAAGGGTGTTTCTTTTACGAGCCATGCAATGGATTCGTGTGTTTACCCCCTGACATAGATGTCAGACATCTTCTCTCCTGTCATGAAAGCATCGTCCTCTAGAATTACGTCATCAGTGTTCCAAATTATAACACGAAGCTCAAAGCTAGACATCGGCAGAGTATTGACCGGAGAAAGAGAGAGAGGACGACAGACAGACAGGAGACACACCACGAACACAGACACACGACAAACAACACAAACACGCACAAAGAAAAATGGAAACAAAACAAAACAAAAAAAAGGTAATGGTTAACTGCAAAAAAAATCACACACAGCTCACACCCACGGGATGAGGGTTGGCTGCCCCATCCCGCTGTACCTACCCCCTGACAAATATGTCACTGGACTTTTCCCCAGTGAAGTAATCATCGTCCTCCAGTATTACTTCGTCTGTATTCCAAATAATCACCCTGAGCTCATATCTGGTAAGCAGGTGGGGGGAGGAAGGAACACACATAGTTGGACTTATATTTGACATTTTTAGAGCTAGCTAGTCAAACAGACTCACCATAACTTAACCAGGGGATAAAACTACATTTTGTTCTTGAAAAAAACTCTGTTGAGAAGAGCAGTCAATACATTTTTACATTCAATTTATAGTTTTGTATTATCACAAAGTGACAGTCGTCTTACTGCTCCGGTCAGAATGTACCTCTTTGGTTTTCGTGGCGATATGTCAATTGCAGGTCCAGGTGCAGGCATATCCATGGGGAACATGTCCACCCACATTTCAATACGGCCCTTTGAGGGGAAAAAGAAAAGAAAAAAAAGAGCTGCAATATTTTCCAATCGGACACATTTTGTGATTCTAGGCAGTGAAGCCCTTTTCTACCTGTTCAATCCCGGGTTTGTCAGGGTTCAGCAAGGGTCGGGTCTCCACATGCTCGGGGACAAGCTTGCAGCCGACCCTTGGGATCTCCTCCCAGTGATTGAGCACTGCGATGGCCAAATGCTCATCAGTCTGTTTCTTTAGACCTAGTAGATTAATACAAATACAGAAGCAAAAAATAATAAGCAACGTGAAAAGCAAGAAAAAAAAATCTTATTTCATCTCATTACACCTTAATCTTAACTAAATACTCAAAATATTGTGATACCATTTTCATCCTCGATCTCTGTTGGTCCTGAAAAGACTCGATTTGCCACCTTGACTTTGCCTCCTGGCCCATAATGAGGTCCATCGATCTTGCCATCCTTACAGAGCTTAGCCAGGATCTGGCTGGGCTTCAAAGGGTCTCGCCAAGTGTTGTATCCATGGCTAGCACAAAGAAATACCAAGGAGATTATTGAGAGATCTTTGGGTATGTAAGTCAGTAAAAAAGGTTTTCTGATGCTTTTTTTTTGGTTCTTGGTTTCTGTAGGAACTTTTACTGGACATAGTATAGGAGAAGCAACTAGTTTTGCACTTCACAGCCCTGATTCATGGTTATCACGCAGAAACTGAAGACTCTTATTACTGTACTATTGTTAAGTGAAGGAAACTGAATTTCGAACACTTACTTTCATATTGCCACATTACAACTAACCCAACAACTTAAACAGGATCAAGCATACTGAAGCTCACACAGAGTAGCTGGAAGAAATGCCGCAGGTGGCCCTGAATTTGCTGTAGAAACGGTTCTCCAAGTCAATCTTTGTTTCTCCAATCAGGTCATCAGTGCCGACCAAATCCCAGTCATACACAGATACCGTTAGCATAGACTCCATGGGGAACGTGGCCTCGATGTCAAAGGATCTGAGAACAGACAAGTGGAGAATAAACCCAATAGTTCAAAAGGGGCAATAGATTCAGACACATGAAGTTGCCTCACTGCACAAAATGAAAATGAAAGCAGAATACAAGGATCTGAAAAATTGTTAAACCATTTATTCAGTTGAAAAATATAAAGGCAACATATCAGCTTTTTTGTTTTCTGAAAATGCTCATCAATAATTTGATGCCAGTTTGTTACTGCATGGCCAACATACCACATCAAACTCATTCAAGCTTTCTCTCATCTTACTTTCCAAATACTGGATTGAGCTGTTTGGAGATGTAGTTCTCTTTGTCCTTGACCTCTGACTTGCCCAGCTTGATGACAACGTAAGGATCAGCTTTCCCATTAATGTCAGCAGGATGAAGGTCAGTGGCCTGTAAAACAAAGAAAACAGAAGAAAATTTTTTACTTTCATGCACATATTATTTATGACTGCGGCACACATTTAGACATAAAGAAGGTCACCCACCCTGACCACGTAGACACGAACGAGGACGTTGACTGGATCGTTGTGGGGAATGCTCTGGAACATGCCCATGTTAGGATCAAACCCTGCTTCTCTTGTGATCTCTTCAGACAGAGGTAGCTTGTATATACACAAAGATCCCTGAGTGATAGAAAAAAAAAATCATATTTATATGTTGTATTTTCTGTCAGTGTAGTCTGAGAAATAAAAGTTCTTACAGAGTATTTTCCCACCTTGAATCTGCCAACAATCCTGTCATCATCCAGAGCGTGTTCGTCGTCATCCCCAGCCTTTCCTCTGTACAAGTTGAAAGTGTGAAGCCAGTCTTCAAAGTTTCCATACTCACTTTCAAGCTCCTTGTTGTACACCTGCCATAAGTCAGCAAAACACAAAAACCTTAAGTGTGCAGGGACATTATTGTGTACTGGCTATGCTTTGAATGATTGTAAATGGCCTATTCACCACTAGCTCATCCACTTTTGCTTTCACGGGTCGCTTCTCTGAGCCATCTGCAGCCTGACCCTTCTTCTTGTCCTTCGAGCTCTTCTTCTCTTTGCCCTTTTCCTTCATCTTGGAGCCTTTCAGAAGAAGGTCATCAGGTTTGATATCTAATTGAAACCATGAATGGAGGTGAAGACAAACAAAGGAGGGATGAAGACATGAAGATGGGTGACAGGGTTACACGCACCGCTACACATTACATAACATGAAAGCTGATGGGTTTTTACCAGGGGACTGTTTACCTGAATGCATGCTGTGAATTTAGTCAAATGCATTTGAATTTTAACTAAAGACACTGCAAAATGCTTAATTAATGTGCCCTAATTTGAAATTTAACAATGTCTGAAAGAATCGCTTTGATACAGTGATGAACTGGAGTGCTGCAGAACAATGTGCACTTCTGTCCACACTCAGTTAACAAACCTTTAACCAGAGAAGTCAGACATGATGATCTTTGCTATGCGGTGGATAGTACTGTAAATGTTGACACTAAATTTAAAAATGATATTTATGACTGTTTTTTTATGCTGTGTCAATTGCAATCTAAATAAAATGTATCTAAGATTTTTAGAGCAGATAATTAATAAAGCATCCAGCTTTCATCTGTACTGCATAGCTGTGTGTAAAAAGCTTTATGAATGTGATGCTCAACTCTGCACAAATGAACGATGGCTTCATGGGATGAAGGAGGGGAAGAGCAACAAGCACATACAATGCCTCTCATGCTCTTATGTAATCATTACAACAGTCAGGGATACAGCAGGTCCCTGGGTGCAGAATCACAGCCTAATGTTCAACATTAGTGATATAACTCTAACAGATATCAAAGCAGGAAGTTGTGATCACATAGTTCAAAAAAAATACACTTGCTGGTCAGAAAAGTGACCTGGATTTAACTAAAGTAACAGATAAGAGCTTTCTGATGGATATTTACTGCAGTGTGATGCAATACTGATGCAGTGAATAGCTTCTCATTTATTAAACAATGTTACTCCATTCCAGAAGAGTCAAGCTATTGACCTGCATCAAGTAGGAAGATTACTGAAACTACCTAAACCTGGTTAAGAAGAGTCCAGCGCATTGTTAAAACCTGGATGGACAATAGTGAATCATCATCTCTGAGGAAGGAACATCGTCAGAAAACGAATCCTTAATGATCATGATGAGACGTCACTTAAATGTTTACTGAATTCACATTATTAAAAATATCAACAGCAGAACACACAACTATGTTTAATAGTGAAGATAAGAAGCATTTCCATGAACAATGCAAAAAGAACTCAGGGAACTGGGACTGAATAGCTGTGTAGCCGTAAGAAAACCACTTACCAGTGTGGCTAAACAGTAAAGAAAGCTTCAATTTGTTTAGGAGTTAATGGAAAATAGTCTGCTGGTCTGAGGAGTCCAGGTTTACCCTGTTCCAGAGTGAAGGGCACATCATCATGCCTAATGTGTAAGCCTGTGGGGGCAGCGTTATTATCGGCTGTTGCTTCAGTTGGTCCAGACCTTACCCCCACTGGGAATTTTTGGGATGTGCTGGAGAAGATGGTACGCAGTGATCCAGCTCTCCAATTATCAATACAAGAGCTTGGTGGAAGATTTATGCAACTCTGGTTGGAAATAAATTGTGAGATTGCACAAGTTTATTGAACTGATGTCCCAGGAAGGAAGTTAAATATACAAGTGTGCCACTTTTTTTGGTCAGGCTACGCAGTATATACAGACTTTTGCTTGCCTCAATTAAAAATGTTGTGAAGTCAAGAAAACGGGAAGGAGAATTCATAAGTATGGCTACTAGTCATAAAGGTGAACTTAATTTTGGATTTTACGAGAGAAACTATTGATGGCATCTCCTTCTGTTTCATTTAACATGGTGAAGTGGATCCTATTCCAAGGGAGATAGAAAAAGGAAAGCATCAAGGCACCTTTTCCTAGGATTTAGACTATCTGACTGCAGCCACAGCTGCATGCTGGCAGGCTGATTCGGTGGAGTTCAATACCTGCTGCTTCAGCTGCAATCTCAATGTCCTCTCTCTCCTCCGCCTCTGCCTGAGCTGCCTCCTGGGCTCTGAGGGTCTGAGAAAACAAGCAGTAAAAAAAAAAATTGTCAGTCTAACAGGATTTTGTGTGTGAGGACATTCCTGCGAGACTCCGAAAAACACACGTAGAAGCAAACAGAATTGACTGTATCAGAAGGGACAAACCTCCTTTAGTGTCTCTATGGAAGCAAAATATTTGGACCACCAGTCCAGAACGCTCTCGTCTGTCTCATCCTCTTCCTCCATTCCTCCCTTCTTTTTCTTCTTCTTCTTCTTTTTGTCTTTGTCACTTTCTTCCTCAATCTGAGAAACGAGCAGACATTAAAATGACCTCCAGCAGATTTGCTTCTTATTTTTAATGACACACTAGGAGACTGTAGCACATATTTTTATTGCTACGTTTCTTCGGGGAGACTACTCACCATGTCAACTTTTACAACAGCATCAGACATCTACAGTAGGGAGCGTTACATAAAACAACAGAAGGATTAATACACACAGTGAATGGTACAGGTATGACTGGCACATGTACAGAGGCAGGTAAAGAGGACTGAACATAAAGCAAAACATCTACTACTACCAGTTACAGATATACTATATGGACATACAGTTTACAGAAATAAGCGGGCAGAGCTCCACTGTGCACAAACTTAAGGAAAAGCTTACTGCATCTAATTTGACGACTGTGTCCATCTTTCGGACCGGAGGCTCTCCATCCATACTGACAACGATGTCACCTGCGGGGTGAGAGAAGGAGCGGGAAGAAAGGCTGGGTGAGGCGCGGGGCTGAGGTCCGCCATTGGTCAGGACCATGTAGCCATTCATAAGCTTAGCTGGAGTGCAGCCGAAGGTTAAAGGCAGCGGCAGCAGGTGGCAGGAAAGCAGAAGACAGCCGGGGACACGTGAGAGAGGAGCGAGAGGAGGGATGAAGGAAGACAGGAAAAAGGTGGCAAGGGGAGAAAGCAAGTGATGAAAACAGCAAAGTTATTACAGAACAGACTGTCTAAAGAGGATATGCAAACATTGTCTCAAATGTTTGTTAATGTTCTTCAGGTCTTTTTAAGAGAAAAGGAAGGTACACTAAGAAAAGAAGTTCATGAAGGACTGCCCTCTATAATTCGCTTAAATGTGGACAAAGGTTAGCTTTATTAACTATCTGCTACTGCAGTTATTATATCATTATCTGGTATGCACATATTGCACATTACTGACAAAAAAGTGCTGTTGGGTTTTTTGCAGCATCAAACCTTCCTCACCCGCACTCGTGAAAACACACTCATGCTAAAGCTATTAGGGCCCTCACTAGCTACAGTAATTCATCACTTGAGTGTCAGCACCTGCGGTGGCCCAGTTGTTGGAGTTCTTGTCTGGAGTGCTGTAGATGAAACGTCTCAGGCTGCTCACAGCGTGGGA
>VOQJ01001543.1:6258-18725 GCA_015052665.1 Apistogramma diplotaenia | reverse complement strand
ATTTTATTGTGGTAGGTGATCTAGAAAAAAAAAAAAAAAAAAAAAAATATATATAAAAATATTTTTTATAAAAAGATATATATATATATATATATATATATATATATATATATATATATAATATCCAAGCAACCACTTTCCATTAGTCTAAATGCAATGCACTTACCACCTCAAACCATTTGACCAAAGTGCTGAAATTGGGATTCTTCTTGTAGTTCTGGATGAGCACAGATTGCACACCTCTGCCTGCACACTCTATGTCCACACGGGGCCTATCCACCTGAGCCAAGTTGATTCTCTTCAGGTCTCTTAATCCCCAGAACAAAACCTGTGCCAGACAACGACTGTGATGTGATAAGGCAGGGGGGGTTTAATAAGCTCAGAACACACAGCTACAGCGGTAGATAAAATTCACCTCTATGCGGTAGCGACTCAAGACGGGCCGGATGCCAAGCGGCACAGGGAGGATGGGTCCACGCTCTGAGTCTGTTGGCCCCTCAAGGGGGGGAAGGTCAGCCCTGCCTCCTTGACCAATCTAATTAGGTGGAGAGAATGGAAATAAAGCAGGTTGGAAGCCTTTTGAGAGCACATTATCAACTTTACTTCCACTGGTCCTGATAGTTTTTTATTTAATGCTATTTTTCTTTTTAAAGAACAACTTTGAGGAATTAAGAAGTAGGAAATACATTATTAATGCCTTGTTGGCAGAGAAAAAAAACACTATCTATTGACCAGACTGAAAACAGTGCTCCCAAACAGTAAGATGCACTTGGATGAAAAGAGAGAATGAGAAGAAAACCTTTATCTGAGGAACAGCAAAATTATGGACAGCGATCAGAGCTCGCCTGATCTCCTCAGCATCAAAGGGTATCTGCAAGCAGCAGGAGAAGAAAGACAGGGGAAATCAATATTTTAAAGACAAGGAAGGGTGAATGGAAGGGGAAGTGGAGGGTAAAAGTTGGAGAAGAAACATGAAAGGAGAAAATTGGCTTGGTCAGTGTAAAGTTGTCGGTGTGAAACACAAGAAACTGTGATGATGTAGAGTGGCAGCAGGTCAGTATAAGAAATGGAAAAGAAGGAAGAAAGTAAGACTTAATTTTTTCATAGAGAGACAAACGTATTTAAAGTATGATCAGAAAATTGACTCCGCTTATAAAAATCAAACCCCCCTCCCCTGAACTCCTGCTCTGTGATGAGTCTCAGGACTCCTCTTGAAAACCTTTATGGAATAAACATTCACAATTCAAGGAGTTTGAAGGTGTGCGGACTTTATCTTCGTCAAATCTATCCAGACCATTTGTGATTCGCCCTCATATCCCCCCCCCACCCCTCACCCCCACCTTCCTGTCTACTCTCCCCACTGCCCTTATACTGAAGACCAATGTTTGCACTAAATACCACAGATAAAAACCATCAAGAGGAAGCAGCAGTATAAAAGGTCTAGATATGCACAGGAAATTAGATTAGAGATTATCAGATTAGGTAAGGTTTTTGGATTTTTATTGATAGAATTACTGAACTTGTTAATTGCACCTTGTGAAAGGCAGAGAAAGAAAAAATATTTATACCTTTTCCCCATAAATACTACATGCACAGAGACTCTGTTGAGCTGCATTTTTGAGATGCAAATATCTGTTTTGTTAAAGAATGCAGATGACATCATGCACTAATCTGCCAGTGATATCATGGTTTTCTAAAGCTGGTTGACTGATGTACCAATCCGGTCAACCAGCTGTTTAGTGATGTGTCAACATGAATATAAACAAAGCTTTTAATACAATTCTTATTAAATGTTTCTTTATTATAATGCAGAAATGTAAAGTTCACAAAATCGGTCAATAAGAGTACCCATTGTGTGTGTGTGTGTGTGTGTATTCATACACTGTTGTGTTACATGTGTTACCTGTAGCAGCTCAAAAGCAGCCAGAAGCTCCCCAGCTGTGCAGTTGCCCCTGTAGATCTGGAAGTACTCCAGCTGTGGCGGGAACCTCGGGGGTCCATAAAGCTCATCACACATCTTGATGGTGGGCTTTGCAAAGGTCCGACCTATGAACTCTGCCTTACCCTGTACACCACAGTGTGTAACAGCAGCCGGCCAAGACGATAAGGGGATAAGGGAAGGGGGTTAGATACGGGTGTGGGAAGTGCAGTGTACGTGGCAGCAAATGGGTATCATTATTGGTGGCTGAAAGTTAAAATCCCAATCTTCCTTTCAAACAAATATGCATGTCAAATGATCCTTAAAGTACAATTTAAATGAACAAGAGAGGTCTAGGTCTTAGGTTGCCAGTAGGATTCCTAAAAGTATCCCTGGTCGCCGCTGAAGTACATGTACATTTTGCAAACATTTTCTCAGTCTAATCAGATAAAAAATGTGATCTCATTTTAAAATTTAAAATACTTTAAAACATCTATAGCTGCAATGCTTTGCACTCTATTTAGCCAGCACAACACAAGTGAGGTCAGAGTTTAGTTGAAGGACAGGGTGGAGTGAGACAAGGGTGGGCAGACATTAAGAACAGAAGGGATGGAGAAGCAAAGCACATTTAAAGCATTATTAGCACAAACTGACTCATTTAAAACTGTTTAAAATGCAGCTTCACTATGATGCATCCATTCTTTCATGGAACAGATCCTACCACAGTGTCCTGATCATAGACTTCAACCACGATAATTGGGGGGTCGTCTCTCAGTTCGCTGGCCTCCCCAAACAGCTCCACATCATCAAACACCAGCAGCTGATCCCATGTTGGGCAAAGTGTCTCACTCAGAACCTGCAGTGCACACAAGCACATATTAAGTGTAGCTAAGTGTAATAAACACAAACACAGTTTCTGTTTATGCGCACGCTCATTTTACCTCGGTAACCTGGCTGTGTGTGGAAAAGAAGACCCGAGCAAAGGGGTCTGAGAGGCCACTGCTGTCAGCAGCAAACAGACTGCGAGCCTGGTACATGTGTGCTCTCAGCTGGAACACCTGCTTCACTGTTGGACACACACAAATACACACATCACATCACATTAACTGACATCCAGTCCCCTTTGTGAGCAATCTTAGACTGAAGTTAGAAAATCGAACCACAAAGTGAAAGTGATCAACTGCAGTCAAATGACTGCTCCTGATTGACATTGTGTGTGTGTGTGTGTGTGTGTGTGTGTGTGTGTTTTGCCTGTAATTTATTTTAGAGTTAAACTTAATGGTAAATGTAAATAGATGTCGAAAACACAAAAGGATGCAAATTATGGGAAGTGAAAATAAAAGAGAAGATGACTTTATTACAATACAAAATTAATCTTCATGTTTGAGTAACAGTTCCTTTGAGTTATGGAGTATTTACTGCCCAATTGTTTAACACTAACAAAAATGAGTCCCAGAGTTTGTCAGTTTTGGCGTGTGCAGCACTTACTGTTGTAGACGAGGCTGACAGGAGGTATAGAGTGAAGACCAGGACCGGTTTTAGTGGCTTTAATCTCTTCAAAACCATTAGGCAGACCACGGAGGAAATCCTTCCGCTGCTTATTGAGGCCCAGCCACAGATATAACTCCAGCTTAGCCTGAACTGTCCAGCCTGCAGGACCAAACCCCTTCTTACCAGGCAGCTGCAGACACAGATAATAGCAGCAAAAAAAAAAAAGCCATTATGAAGTGTTTGCTACAAAAATATTAAATTTCTATTGGAAAAACCATTCATTTGCTTGGTCCCTTGAATTGCCTGAGAATGCATCCATATAGCCTTACTTGGATATGCCTATTTGGAATGAATCATTTAGCATTATGCAGACAGCATCACATCATCACACAGTCTAAATATATTAAACAGCCATAGTAGGTTTGCAAGTCAAGAGTATCTACAGGTTTGCTTATTCTAGGTGTTAAAACTTAAGAAAAAGGTGAGTAAAGGTGAAGTAGGGAGAGATGATTGTACCTTGAGGAATACAGCTTTGACTTTTCCACAGTCTTTACCAGTTTCCTCATCCACTATGGAGTACAGGATGTCTTTGGAAGGTATTCGGGCATAAGCAATGCGTTTATTGTTGCTCATCATCCAAATGAATACATCTGGAATGCTGTGCTGAGGCTGGACAGCAAAGACAGAGAACCATTCTCATTATTATCTCTAGTTCCTTACCTGAAGATGCCTAACCACTAATGAGAGCAATATATGATTTAAGTCTGAGCAGAGTCTTAAGTGCTTCAATATGCAGGACTGCATCTCTACCTCATCAGCAAGGAAGCGAAGCTTCTGCAGGAAGTTCTGCACCAGCTTGAGTTTGTCTCTGACTGTGTTTTTCTTCACCTGAGTCCGAATCAGCTTGGCTTGTTGGCCCATGCTGTCCTGCAAGAGGAGTGATAATAAGTGGTAATGATGAACATAATGCTACCTTAATACAAACATATGTGGAACCAGCTCCAAGTTTATGCTCGGGAGGCAGGCACCTCGTCTGCATTTGGGTTTAAGACTTTCCATTTTGATAAAGTTTATATGTAGGGCTGGAAATGGCTCGATGCTGAACCATCCTTTGATTATGCCACTATAAGCTCAGGCTGCTAGGGGACTTGTGATGCACCGAGCACGTCTCCACGCCCCTCTTTTCACTCCTGATGCATTTAAATGCATGCAATAACATCAACTTCCTCTCTATGACTTGTGGTATTATAGAAAAATGGATCGTACCATCTCTCTCATGCAGGATTTGAGTCTCTCTCGATCGAGTTTGGTTCTGCCTGCCTGGTTCAGATCCTTGTTAGCCAGATTCACAAACCGACTGGAAACACACACACACACACACACACCATTTACATTGTGTATTAAAACATTCTGTAATGAAGTTTCTTATATCCTTCTGTGATTCTATAGTAATAAAAAGTTGGCAATTATACACATCAGTGATAAACAGCTTGGTTTCAAACTCCAAAAAAATAAATCACAGAAAATAGAACATAAAGACAAAAAAAAAAGCCACTGCTGATTCTGTTTATCATGACATGTGTAACAACTGTAACAACTCACTGCTGAGTGCTGCTTCATGATGGTTATAGAGGTTATTAAATGCCATACTGTTCAAAGACTTGCTGTTTTACAGCTTTTAGTGCAAGGAGAAACAATTTAAATGCTGTTTTTATGTCGCTTTGATACACAGCCATGAAAAATGATAATTATTATGCAGCTCACCTGCAACCGATGCTGAGCTCCTCCAGCACTCCCCTGAGTCTACGCTCTGGAAAGGCTTTCTCTGTCTTAATAATCTCCTGAACATCATTCAAACCCTCTTCCTGTCCAAACACAAACAGTGCTGAAGCTTAGGACAAATCAAATTGTTAACTCACACATCCAAAACGAAAACATCTCTTTTATTTATAAGTAGAACTGGGCTGCCTTAGGGTCAGTTTTGGCCCAATTGATGGCTTCACAAAGCATGAAAATTGCAGAGAAGGAGGGCATTTTTTTGGACTTTAGAATTTATTAGACAGATGGGCAATGACACACAGGCTGTGGCCTTTGGCACACGGGTCACCCGAGTGAGCTACAGCAGCACCTGGGAGCTAGGACAAAATTTTGGTACTTTTTCACTTTTAATAATCCAAAAAAGGTAGAAATTTGGAGTTAGAATAATATTCAGGTTAAGTACCATCTATCAACCCATTTTCTTCCATTTATTCAATTTAAGGTTGCAGCTAACATCTCAGCAGAGAGGCAGGGTTCACCCGGGACAGGCTGCCAGTGTGTCACAGGGCTAGCACAGAGTGACAGACACCTGGAGAGAACCCACATGGACACGCGAGGAACCTGCAAACTCCAAACAGAAAGACTCCAGGCTGGATTCAAACCCAGGACCTTCTTGCTGTGAGGCAGCAGTACCTTGAGCTTAAAAGGACTTTTAAAAACTGAGACAGTGGACGTGTTAAACATGGTAAACGTGCACACTGACCAGCTTATCTGCAATTTTATCCATCATGTTGGAATTGTAAAGTCGCCTTCTCTGGTCCTGCCACCAGCTCCTGATGTAGACGCATGGCTTCTTTTCAAAGTAGGGAAGATGGAAGTAGTTCCTGTAACATTTTAACAGGACTGTTTAATATATAATATTTATTACAGGTAATTCTTCTCAACTAAATCTCACTGTACTATTTCTGAAGCAACTAGATTTTTTCAAATTGCTTTCTCGTCTGTGACCTTTCACCCCTAACCTGTCGGTGATGACAGGTTTCATGGGAGGAGTCGAGGAGACTGATACGAGGTCACCATCCTCGTCCGCCTCATCCTCACTGGAATTCTGGATTAGCTCACTTTCCTCTTCTTCATCGTCTCCATCTTTCTTTTTCTTCTTTGATGACAAAGGTTTACTCACTCCATCTATCTGGTTGCCATAGTTACCTGTTAAATGAAGAGTCCAGGTAGTTACAGCAGCAAATGACTAAGTTCTTGCCACATGCTTCTGTCACACTCTGAACTTGAGGTGAGGGAAATTTTATTTATGTATTTTTTTTTTTACCTATTGTGATTTCAAAACTGATCGGTTTGTCGCCAATCTTCCTGTCGATCATGGTGGCTTCCAGGAAGGAACCAAAGAGGAAGAACTCTTCTATTTTACCTGTAGCACTCTGGTGGGGTAAAAAAGGTAGTAAACATTTCATTAAAGTGCATCCAATTTATTTTGTTTAAAAGTCTGAGAAAGACTTACTGATAATCAATTTTAATTTGCAACACATGAAAAATCTGCACTTGGGCATTAAACTGCAAAAAAAGTAAAAATGCAGCACAGATGTAGCTGCAGCACTGATTCTTGGGCCACACTGACAGATGTCTCACCTAGTAGCTCACTAACTTGCACTAAGATGCACGGATCACTATCAACTCATAATCTCAGATTTTATTCATCTGTTGCACCATCAGTGTCAGTTATTAGCAACCTTTTCTGTTGTGTGTCAGACAGCCAAAGCCCAAACAGAACATTTGCTCACATTACCATTCATAATGACTAAAACCAATTTCATGGTTAATGTTTAAAGTGGGGGTAAATGAGCCTATTCAGAGTGCTTCTTATTTCCTCAACAGAGCATAACTGGCGAAGTCATTTCGGCATGACTAAAGAGGAAGATACAAACAACATTGCTTGAAAGCAGCAAAGTTGTTTACTCTGGTAAGCAAGTAAGTACACGTGTGTTCCCATATACACATAAAAGCTACCAGGAGCACTATAGCAGGTCTATCCCACCTCTGAGATGTTGGAAACAGACTCCATCTGAACCTCAGTGGAGCTGATGATCTCGGGTGAAGTGGTGTCCAGGATCTCCACAGCTATGGAGAGCAGGAGACGAGCTCTGAAGGACACGCCTTCTCCGAGTCCATCGTTCAGGTCCTGATGCTCGTCCATTAGAGTGTACTGGCGGGTGGAACCATACGTATTGACCCAGGCTGGACCCATGGTGGGCAAGAACCCTGAACAAGGTGAAGAAAAGTATTTTTCTGGATTTATGTATTCATGTGATGTTTTTTGGCCTCAAAAAATGTTGCAGCATTTGTGGTTTTTGCACTTCTATCTTAAGCACGTTTCTATATTGGGGTGCAACATGCTCTCCAGGTCACTGCACATCTTCTTTGGTTCTGCATATGCAGGTTCATTTGAATGGCAGACAGCTCATTCCTTACAGACATGAGCAGAAGGTCAGGCACGATGTGTGGCTCAATACTGAATCTACCACACCTAATTACTACATTTTGTGAAATACAGATAGACACTAGTAAGGCAGAATAATTAAAGTACTTGACAGGTAATTAATGCTGATAAGAAAAGCCGCTTATACTGTTCTCGCGGGTTTTGACCTACCTTTATCACCATCATTTGATATCTTGCGCAAGTCAATAAAGTGGGTTCCTATGGCCACATCATTGACTTTATCCGAGTCTCTTATTTGGACCTTTATTCTTTTGCAGAGCGGAGGGAACAGCTCAGTGAAGATGATCTGCTCGTTCCAGATTGGCTCATAACTACTCTTCTGGACTGAAGTCTTTCCCTTGAGACACATGAAGGAATAATCAAAACACCTTTGCACCAGTCACTTGTAAACTTATATAGCTATTGCCAGTTTAATAATGTAGAGTTTAACAGAGGCATTAAACATTCTCCACTCTGGCAGAAGTAAATTAAGTCACATGTGAAGTGCTTAAAGGTTCACATTTTTCATCTGCTAAAATGTGACTCACGGAGGCAGAAAGTATTTACTTATTTTCTTGAGATTCCTTAAGAGCATGTTCAGTGTAAGAGTATCACAGTAGGTATCTTTCAAACATTTACATTTTTTTCAGGCTTATACATAAAACTCATATATATGGATTGCAGTCCAAGGCAAATTTTGAATCACTGCAGGCAACCTGCTCCTTTAATAGTCTCAGTAAGTCAGTTTGGGTTTTGGAAATATCACTCCACAGAAACTGTAAATAGTTTTCTTTTATAATATTAAAGCTAAATTGGACGGGGGAGGAGGGGTTGAAACTGTAACTGATTCTAAAGAATTAATTAATCATGTGACTTTACTTACCAAATTAGCAACGTTCATTTTTTCATATCATGTAACTCATTGGAGGAAATCAATGTGCTCGAGTGAATAACATAGTAATTAGACAAGTAAATTAATTAATCTTTTGTGTTTTTGTGCTTCCGAGGTTTTATAAGCAGTTTTAATGTTTGATATTTAATGTGTCATATGGGTATGTTTTGCATTACCTTACATATCTTTCTGTCTTTCACTTGCTGTATGTCTTTGTATGTTCGAATTTCTCAGTTATCTATAAAAGGCACCAACCTGCTCTGCACTGCAGATGAACGTTAGCCCATATGGCTAAATCTGACACATTTACGCAATGAATTTAAGTCCTTGTGTTGATTAATATTTATTGTCCTTTAATATTTATTGTCCTTTGTAAATTAATGTTAACATTAATATAAACTCTCTCATGCTTACTTTTATGTCAGCCACAGTCTGGAACAGTTGTTACATACTTTTTTACAAAAGTATGTAAAAGTTGTTACAAAAGTATGTAACAACTTTTGTAAAAAAGTTGTTACATACTTTTTTACCAAAGTATGTAACAACCATGTAACAAAATACAACTTCCTGTTCCAAGAGGAAACTTCATTTACTGTATGTACATATCAAGTCCACCTAATCACAAATATCTAGGAGAAATTAAAAATGCATTACAAACAGGAGCTCAGGTCTCAGGAGGTGAAGCAGAAACACATACTTACTTAATGCTCAACAAGAAAGTTTAACAATACCCACTAAATACATCGTACTAATACCTTCCCCATTTATACAATATCTGCGTATTTGTAAAAAACTAAAACTATGAGAATGGTTTCAATCCAATTTATTTTATATTATATAAGTTCAATAAAAATATTTCAACGAAAGGAGCTTTTCTGAACCTCTGGCTACATCGCGGCCCTGAAATATTCAAATCAACCACAAAATCTTTATGGTTTTCAAACTAAACTATGCCCAACAGCTCCTATATTAATACACTATAAAGTCAGTTTTTAAAAGTTTCACAGTTTAAAAGCCTTTAAAGCTGATATTATCAAACCCAGAGTATTATGGGGAAAAGTTCCCCTAGAGCAGGATGTGATGGGTGTTACCTTCTGCCCAGCGAAATGCACTTGAACGTAGGGGTCCACCAAATCGCGGTTCTCTCCTATGAAGGCCTTTTTCACATTCGCCATGATGCTCGTGTTCATTTTAGGAAGCCCCTCAGCACGGTAGATCCTCACATAAAACCTCGCCCACTGCCTCTCTGCTGGGATGCCCTCTGGGAGCAGGAGATTTCTAGAAGAGAAGATAATAACAAAAAACATCCAGAGGCAAGCCTGTGGAGTCACTGACTGCATTTAAGTTAATTTCATGTACAAAGCATAAGAGACACTTGGGGATAATTCAAAAGATATGTTGGAATACTGGCAGTTCAATTCATTTGTAATTAACATAGCATTAAGTAGTCATTTGCCGTTCCAGTCAAAGTGATTAAATGTGCCAGTATTTTTGCATATATTATAGATTTATTTTAAAGACAGAAAAATTCATAGGAGAAAAATGATGCATCATATGTTATGAATAAACAGATATATGACCCTCTAGCTTCACACTGAAGAGATTTTTCTGTGCACTGCAGATTTCATGAGACCAAGGTCTTCTAATCAGTGACAGCCTATTACCCCTCTATGTCATCTTCATCAGTCTCGTTGGCCTTGTGTGGAGTCTTGATATTGTCACCCTTTCCGACCACAGCGATGTCACACTTTATATATCCTTTACACCCTGCTGTGATGTCATCAGGATCAGACAGGATGGCCCACTTATGGTAGAACTGGTGTTCTGGGATGGAAGTCAAGGCATCGTTAGTCAGTTAATGACCCGGTAAAACACCAGCATTTAGTCAGCGTGTTTTCACTTTGTAACTTCAAAACAAATTTCATTTCACCCAGTAAATTAATATTTGACAATGAAATGTTTTAATTGATGCAAATGAAACTATAAAAGCTAAACTACAGCTTGTAGTTTACCAGGCTGAGAGTAAACAGTCCCAACATCCATCTTGAAGGTCCCCACCAAGGTCCCGCTCCGTAAAAGGTTTTTGGAGTGAATAACCTAATTAGACGAAAAGGAAAAAAAAAATTGGCATTAATGTATGTGTACATGACAAAAATCTATGAAGCTGATGTTTGTTAATGTGATTTCATACTAAAAAATAATATTTTATTAAGCATGAACAGTTTCAGCCTTGTCTCATTAAACATTCTATTTAATGAAACTATTAAAACTATTATCAACTAACAATGTGATATTTACAGCTACCATAACACTTAAAAAAATCAATTATGATAACAGTTCATTCAGCTTTACTGAGGTGTGGTATGAGTTACTTACTGAAAGCTTGATGATCTTATCAAACATGACATGAGGAGGGACGTGGAAATCAAAGACAAAATACTGCAGAGTAAAAACACAAAAAGGTTTATTATTAATATGCAGTTACTCGTACTCTCATTTATAATAATAATTAACAACACAATCGCCTTTCAATTTGGCCCAGGAGTAAATGTTTCAGATGACTGATTCTAGGTCACTCTGAAGTCAAGAAAACAGCAATACAGAAGTTCAGTGAGGAAAGAGAAGAAATGTAAACGTGATGCTCTCATTATCAGGCCCCTTTGGCAGGACATCTGCTGCTTTTCTGGGGGTTTCATTCCAGGATGGATTCAAAGAAAAGCCAACTAACAAAATAATTTGAACTGAAAACAAAATAAAATGTTTTAAAACTAAGAATATTTTAAAACACACAGCTCCACTTCCTCAAAATTTCACTTCGTCAGGATAAAACGTGAAAGACAAATGATCTTGCCATTTACTTGCAGCTGGGGTGTGAGCATAATCAAAGCTATATGGTGATGTGCATCTGTTCCAAACAACAGGCTGGGGCACAGACACACCAAGAACTGCTGGATATATTTCTTGTGTGGCAGTCATTGTCTCCCTGGAAAGACAATTATACTGTGCTAGACTGCAGGACGCTGACTCTGCTATAGGCATGCATGGGCAGATTTTAATACAATCATTGCCTGTTTAACAAAGCAGCATAGCCTTATTCCCCTGCAGCATCCACAGCCATTTTGTATCTTCTCCTGCAGTTGGCAGGTTGTCCCTTACTCTAAATTCATGCACTTAGTTGAGAACAGACATGTATTTTTTTTCCTCTGGAGATAAAAAGAGGCAGAGGTCCCACCGACAGATTTCTAACCAAATATTATGCGTCAATTCTGCATAAAATATAAATAGAAAAGCATCAAAGGAGAGCGCTGGTCAATCCTGTGTTCACTGCTGTCATGTCTGAATCGAGGTGGAAATTTAACAAACCTAAATCGGTATCAACAGATACTCAGCATTTAATCATTAGAAGCAACATCAGAAAACTAATTTTGCATAAAAAGTAGTTCTCTGCTGTAACAATGCTTCTTGGCAATAAATCCTGTTTATTTCCCCGTAAATGGAGCCACATTTGTAAGGAAAATGCATTTGTCTGTTGAGCAGCAGAGCTCAGTGGAAAAACTTGCCAAATCTTCTCTGGCAATAACAAGCAGAGCTTTTTCTGTACTGACTCTTGTCTGGTGTCCTTTATTGGAAAGAATGAAGTCTGAAGAAACAAGACATAGTCGCAATTTAATAATTTATTAATTTAACAAACAGGGTGGAAGTAGTTTCTACTAAACCCTGCTTGGTGGGTGTCTTCTTGGAGCATAGCGTTTGGTTCCAGACTGTGGACATATTGGATTGCCACTGTTTGCAGAGTCTCATATTGATATCGCTCTGCACTGAGATTACCTCCAATGATGACAAGTGTGGTTTTTCCATTGAGGGAGATGCCACCCCCACACCATCACACTGGCTCCATGCAGAGCTTTTACCCCATC
>VOQJ01001542.1:19523-43185 GCA_015052665.1 Apistogramma diplotaenia | reverse complement strand
CCCCTCCACCACTTTTTGCCTATGTAGGGCTCCAAAGTTTTTGGGGGCCAAAAACTAAGCGGGGGCGCCCCCCCCCCCCCCCCCCCCCCCATCCACCACCTCAAACTCTTCTTTTGGGACAAAAGAGTATCCCAAATCTCTTCGACTGGCTCCTTTCACTACGGAGAGAGAGCTTGAAAACTCCAAGCCTCTCCTGAATACATTAGCTCCCACACTCTCAGGTTGTTTTATATTTAGTAACAAGTATCAAAGCCGTACAAACCCACCACACACTACCTACTCCACACTAAAAAGCAGATAGCTTGTGAACAGTTACCGCCAAAAATAGTGCTAAAAGAGACCACATGTCAGAAATGAATGCACCACGTGGGCGGAAACACAACACCTACCTGTCTGAAACATTTTGCATATCAACTTTAAAAGATGTGTTGTTTACACAACTTGGTCCAGATACCCAAAGTGTAAATATGTTGCAGCAACTCAACCTTGTAACAACAGCCCAACATTCTTAAACAAACAAACAAACAAACAAACAGAAAAACGAGGCTTCAGTTCACCTCCTCAGCTCAAGTATTTCCTGTACTCTGCAGAGTGGTGCTGCAGGTTCAAAGAAAGCTCGCAGCTTCTTCTGTAGATTGTTATTTAGACTGAAGTTCACCAGTGTTGCCCACCAACTCTGTTCCTCCGCAGAGAATGCTATACTGGATTACTCTGTTTCTGTTTATCCTTTGCTCGCCTAATGTGGAGACACGACTGTGTGAGATGTCAGGCTGGGCTAAGCAGAAAGCAGTTCACGTCAGGGAAGATTAATGTCTGATTTTGGAGAGAAGCCAGAGAAAATGCTGCCACTGTCCAGCCTGTGTCCTGGTTACTCCCTTCTGTCCTCGTTGCACCCAAAACCAGACGGACAGCAGATAACGGGGAGAACCCAAAGCGGCTGTGAGGTCTCCAGCTTTCCTTCTTTGAATCACTTTCCATCTTATCTATCACTTATTCAAAGCTTAGAGGGAAACTGTGAATTTCTGTGGCCATCAGTCCTCCCCATGGCTGGAGTCAACACTCAATCCATTTCTGTCCTCCCTGCTCGGGGGGTGGGGGTGGGGGGGGGGGGTCTTTCTTTGTCCTTCTGGGTTTGTACATGTGTATATGTGGCTGCCTGAGCTTTTAAATTAATGAAAGGTAGTGCAGCAGTAGAGGGTTAATTCAGTTAAGAGCAGGGCAGGCGCCATTGCGTGTGCTGAGTCAGATAGCAGGAAAAGGGTGTAAAAACAGCGAACGAAGGGGGAAACGGAATAAGAAAGTGAACGATGGGCTAGAGGTGTTGAAAGCCACAGAAAGAGGAAAGCGGGGATATCTGGAGGCAGTTTGGGTGTGAGTTCTGGTTCAGATTGTGCCGATACGCTTGCTTCCTCCTCTGCACGACTCCCTCTGTTCTATTTAAATGCCCTTCCTGCACACTGTTAAGTGCATTAATCTGAATTAAGCACCCTCGTGAGAAATTGACACCATCTAGTTTCTCCTCTTCTCTACCGTCGTCATGCCCACACCTCATATGTCTTTCCACTGCCCAACTTAAAAAATGTGTACCCCATTCTTTCACGTTTTCTTTGCCCTTTCTCTCACCTCATCTGAGATTCCCCAGAGCTCTAATACAAATATACGCCTCCCGCATGTTCCTCGTGGTCAGGCTTTGGGCGACCGTGGCCACACGCAGACAAGACGACACACGCAGACACATTTGTGCACCCCAAAAGAACACAAACATGACTTGAAAGCATAGATCTGATGGATTGCAGGTCTAGGCAGCAGAGAGCAGGGCATGCATTCGCTTGTCCTTGTTTCCCTTGTGTCTATGTTTAGTTTCACAGTGGTCCTGTTTGCTTAGACGCATTAATCTAGGCCTCTGTGTTGGCCTGTGTGTTCGAGCAGGGCTTCACACAGCAGAATGCTAGCCCCTGTCTGCAATAAAAGCCTCTTCATCATCTGTTGCTGAGAGGTAATTTGACTTTGCATCAGCCTCCTCCCCTCCCCATCTTCCAGCTCGATGTGGTGATGTCATCTGATACTATGAGAGAATGTGACCCACTGACCCTAAAGCATTACCCCAACACCCCCTGCTTCTGTCTCCCAAGTACATTAGCATTACTCCCCCATCCCTTCTTTCTCCTCCTGAGGCTGAACCAAGCCTTTGTCTCCACTCCACGGCCAGACAGTCCTGATTCAGCCAGTACTGCGCTCCTCAATCACAGCATCTGTCCAGGCGCTGGACGACATCCAGTCGCGGCTGCTGACTGCCATTGCACAGAGGTTTTTATTTACAGTCTTGACGTGAGAGCTGTTACAGTATTTAGCAGAATACAATTAGGCATAAAGCTTTGGGGTATTCCACGAGTGTTGGTGCCGAGTTTCACCCCGGGTGACTCAGGGTTTGTCCATGATGTTAGATTTCATCGCTGGCCAAATTGTAACAGTTATTCAAAAAAAAAATGGTGGAGAAATTAGCAATTATTAGCAGTATTTTATTTCATTTCCATGAAAAATTACAGTACGAAAATAAACAAACAAATGGCTCCTCTCAGGCTTCCGCATTGGGATTCAAACCGTTTTGAATTTGATGTATTTGTCACACAACAGTGCAGGCTGGCTTCCCCAGCTTCAGCAGCTCATACACTAACCAACTTCTTTTTCATCTTAGCTTTGCTGTTATTCTAATTTTGTTAATCACACTGCAGATAGGCCCCTCACTTGAACCCTGTGCAGTATTTTCACTTTTTTTCTTTTAACTGAGCTCCAAATTCCGGAAACTCTGATGAATCTAAATGAAACTTAGACACACCTGCAAACTGTTGTTCTCTGGTTTCTGTGGTTGTCATTTTGTAACTTGCAGCTCAACATTTATTCAGATCTTTACAGATTGAATCTTGGCACTACGGTCGCTACAGTTAAAAATGTGGTGTCTTTTAGAAGTTATTTTCCATCTTTTCCATCCATTTTTAAGATTTTTTTGGCCATGGCGGCTTTATTGGCAGTATGGAGACAGGAAATGGGGGGAAGATATGGGGAAAGACACGCGGGCAAATTGGCGACAGGCTGGGACTCGAACCTGTGCTGCCCGCACCGCAACACGGCATATGAATATGGTCGCCGGCTTCACCACTAAGCCACCCCTATTTTCCATCTTTTAAGTCATTTCTACTTCTTCTCTACCATCACCAGAATGTGGTAAATATATTGTGACTTTTTATTAAAATTGGCATGGTTCATGTGCCAGATATATATTTTTGCTTATCCCACGTTGCATCTGCATTTCACACAGTTGCACGTTATAAAGCCATCACTTTACAGTCATCCCCGAGGAACAGCAAGTCAGCAAGATTCAGCTCAGAAACTGAGCCGCTGACGGGCATGTGAGGATAAGGGAGAGTAGAAGTGCAGTACTTGTGTATTTCCGTCCTGGAAGAAGTGACTGGAACAGCAGCATACTGTAATCGACTGGCACTGCATTTGCCTGTAAGAGCAGCATAGAAGAGATGAGGAGACGGGGTGATGGGAAATGTCTCATTGAAGTTAAGGAAGCTGGAAAAGTGGAGGAAGGCCACATATAAATGAGGTTTAGGTCAAATCACAACATGACGGGGGGTTATTCCCTTCATGGGGGACTGATCATTCTGAGGTCCCCTCTTATATGTGCTTGCACAGCCCCTCCTCCCAGTGAGTCATAATCTGTTAAAAGTAGCTGTTGCATACTGTCTGGCTTTGTTTCAGATTGTCATCAACAGGCTGTGATTGTCTTAAGAGACGTGTTTTCCTGAGGGAATCTGACAGAGATAAAAAGGAAAATTCCAGTCATCCATTCATTAGTCTTCATCATCCTTTCGAGGAGGTTGACTAATTTCCCTTCTTAAAAATAGTCCGATTAGAAGCCACTTTTCATCTGCCTTAATGTGAAAGTTCAGCTGGGGGTTGGTAGCTTAGTATAAAAGCTGGAAACTGTGGGGAAACAGCTTTCTTGAGTCTGCCAAGCATTAACAGAACCCCCTAAAGGCAGCTCTAAAACTTATTAAGTATTAGGCCCTTAACCTCCTATAAAACCATAATTTAGCAGGTTTGCATTAGAGTTTTTGTGTAGCTTTTACAAACTTATTTTAAGACAGTTAACCTAAAGAGCTTCATAGGTTTTGGATAGGCAGGTAGATGGGCTTTACTGCCTTTACGCAGAACATAGTCTCCACCGGTTTAGACATTTGTGCAAGTCAGGCAGCTCCTGACTGACAGATGTGACATTTAGCTACGAGCAAGAAATCAAATAGGGCTGAGACTTATTTCCAAGAAGATTAACTTGTTTTAGTTTATTTCCCTTAAAAGCGATTAAATTAAAAATAAATGAAGAAAAAATATCAACAATGAAATCTGTAAGATCTTAGGTTTGTTTGGGGTTCCTCTGCAGCTTGACTTCAGCGCAGATGCCTGTTTGACGGATCTGAGTTAGCATGAGGAGGAGATGAAGATAAGTTCAACAGGAAGAATACTTTTGCCATAAATGTAAAAATTAGTCACACGCATACACACGAATAAAACTTTACTGTCTGTCACTAAATACAGTTTCTTTTGTTGTCCCTGAGTTTGTGTTGACTTTCCTCAGGCAGCTGTTGGCCCCTGGATATCAGGAAATATGGTACTCTCCCGATGGAGCTCGCAGGTCCTCTTCTCGACCCAGCACTGTGAGTCTATGAGCCAGTTTACTGTTTTTAGCCCGCAGATGGCACTTATAACTAATAAATATCAGTATAGGTGCTGAAATCGAGTTGGAGGAGAGTTATAAGGAGATAGTGACAGTTTTTGCCTTAAAATACTACAATTTCAGCGTACATTTACAGGTCTGTGAGTGATGAATTAAGATTGTGTCTTCCAGGGGCACTGTTTCTACCATGGCAGGGTTCAGGACATGGAAGGCTCCAGTGTTGCTGTCAGCACTTGTTCAGGACTCAGGTAATAAAGAATCATCTTGAATGAATGAAATGAATTAGCCTCTCATTAAGTGAGCTCCTAAAGTTAAGGGGAGACAGTGCAGATGAACAGCGATGCTATATGAACAAGCTCCTCTTTAACATGAATGCTGAAATATGCAAATGAGACAAAAGCTCATTAAATTTCCACTAGTTTCCATAAATGTCTAACAGGCAAAGCATTTAATGTGCATTTGAGACATTTTCTTTCTACAAAGGTGTCATCTTCTGATTAACTGTCTCAAAATCTCCAAATTGGGCAGGCCATTAAGAACCATACGAACAGATGAGAGGATTTTTCTGTAAACTCCACATTTTCTTAGGGGTTGACTTAAGAGCTGCAAGAAGTGGTGCCAGGAGAAAGATGTGCACTAATAAAAACAGGAACTTTCACACTAGTTTGTGCAGAGATTTCCTTCATCATTTGGTTGCACTGGTCACTCAGCTCATTCGGTTGCAGCAATAAGTTGCCTATTTTCAGAAATACAAAAAAAAACTGATGGAAAGAGGTTTTTATAATCTCCTACCCTGTCTTTCTTTATGGATGTACACTATTGTTTTACATGCTCAGAGATCTATTAAATAAAACAATAGTGTACATTCATATTTATAGTTTTTCAAATCCAAAAATAGACGTGCAGAGATTTTGACAGATGGGCAGTAGGAGTAAAAGATTCCTATGAACATGATCTTTCAGCCCGCGATCAAGCTGTGGCTCAGTATATAATGTTACAAGAAACAGTCCTGTGCACTGTCTCATGTAGGCCACGAATTTAGTAGGTCACTGGTTTCAATGTTGGTTCACTGAGTGCAGCTCAGTACTGGAGATCCCGTGTGTTCTCCTGATGTGTCTCCAGAGCAGCTGCTGCTTCCTGCTGGAGAACAAACAGAGAGAGGAGAGGCAGGCAGCTGAGGAGGAACCAGCGAGGGCTGACAGACATCACAGCCGTGCGTGTGATTTTTCTGGGTTAATGCTCCGCATCTGGAGGATGAGTAAATAACCGTCTTCCTGCTAATGCAGATTCGGTGAAGCAATGCAAACACAGCATAAAGAGACATTGACATGTGGGCGTCTGAATTCTCCAGATGTTTTCTGCAGCTGCATGGCCCGCTGCTCTGTGTGCACTCGTGCGTTTGAGTCTAGGTGTCTGTAATGATAAACGGCTCTGTGAAGATGATTGCATTTGACTGTCAGTCCCAGCTGATCTTCATTTACACAACAACAGAGAAACACATAAGTGCAACCCTCTGCTAAACAAATATTAAGACATCACTGATGACTTTTTTTTCCTCCCAGGGGACTAATATCTCTGAACACAAGCATCAGCTACCTAATAGAGCCTCTTCCTGTTTCTGCGGATGCTGAGCGGCACGCCGTGTTCAGAGCCGAGAGTCTTCGTCTACCTGGGGGTCACTGCCAGCATCACCACAGCAAAGAGGAGCACGAGGAGAGGCGTAATGACTTTATCCAGGGAATGATGTCACCACGGAGTGTGAGGGTGAGCTGAGTAGTGTTAACCTCCTCAAACAGATTCTTTGCAACATTTACAAAAGCTTGATATTGTCTTCCTCTTCAGGAAAAAAGGGAACTGAGTCAGAATATGAAATATGTAGAGCTGCTCATAGTGGCTGACAAGACTGAGGTGAGAACACTGTGGTCATTGTGCTTATATTTGTTGACTTTGCAGCCACACTGGGGTTTATTTTGTTGTGAATCACGGTGGAGTGGGGCAGCACGGTGGCGTGGTGGTTAGCCTCACACATAGAGTCACATCTGGAAGGCCTGGGTTCGATTCCCTATGTCAGCTGGGATAGACTCCAGCCTGTGGCATTATCAATGTGAGCACAATTATAATGGGATAACAACATCATTATGACCTCTAAAGTATGGCTTATATATTTTCATACTTCGTGCAGTTACAGTTCTGATGTGTGGTGTGTGAGATGTGCGCTATGTTAACAGATTTTAAAGTGTGTAGACGTTGAGCTGTGTTTCCGTTTCTGTGTTCATTGTGGTTTTTGTTGGTTGCAGTTTGAGAACCACGGGTTTAATCTTGAGAGGACTAAACAGAAATTAGTGGAGGCTGCCAACTTAGTTGACAAGGTAACATCTGATATGAAACCAAAAAAACAAAAACAGACAGAAACTGGGTTTTTTTGTTCATGACTTTTCTGTTTTTCACCCTTCCTGCCCCTCACCAACAGTACTACAAAGCTTTAAATATCCGTGTGGCATTAATCGGCCTGGAGGTGTGGACCAGCCAGGACATGATCAGCATCTCTGAGAACCCGCACAGCACTCTGGCAGCGTTCCTGTCATGGAGACAGAAACAGCTACGCAGTCTCCCCAACGACAATGCTCAGCTGATCACGTCAGTGTCTCTCATTCGCTCTTATATCTCCCACTTGTCTTGCCATTTGTCACACGTGTGGAGTCCTGTCACTCTAGTAGATTTCATGGGCACTGTGCAAGACAATAATGAACCCTGGTTGTATCCCAGTGGGCTACTGTCCACTTGGAACTAATTCCCAGTGATGTCTTTTGTCTCCAGGGGGAAGTCGTTCCGGGGCACGACCATCGGGCTGGCACCTCTCAAAGCCATGTGCTCCGAATACCAGTCCGGTGGAGTAAACATGGTAATAGATGAGTGTAAACAAACACAAATGTGACCCACTCTGGCATTTCTGTTTAGATTTCAGTTTGCTGTTTCTACACTACAACAACATGCATCAAGTAAAAGCACAATGCATTGATTTCTACTGATCCTAACGTCCTCTTCCTCTGTTGAACAGGACCATTCAGAGTTAGCAGTTGGTGTTGCTGCCACGGTGGCGCACGAGATGGGCCACAACTTCGGCATGAGCCACGACATTCCAGGTTACTGCCAGGCAAGCGCAGAAGACGGAGGCTGTATCATGGCTGCTGCTACTGGGTATAAAATACAACTTGCCAACATAAAATAAACTGCATTCATTAAACCAAGAGAAAGGGGATAAGTATTACACTTGAAAGGTAAAATCTGACTTGATTTCCCTGATTTCCTCACATCATGCTCAGGCACCCATTTCCTCGTGTGTTTAATGAATACAACCTGAAGGAGCTGCAGAGCTACCTGAGCTCCGGAGGGGGAAAGTGTCTCTTTAATCTGCCGAACACAAGAACAATGTACGGAGGGCATCGCTGCGGTAACGGTTACCTGGAAGATGGAGAAGAATGTGACTGTGGAGAAGAAGAGGTCAGTGGGCATCTTTGCATATGCACTGTTTATTTTCTCTTGATGTTTTTCTCGGGTTTCATGAATCTGCAACACATTTTGCCTAGGAGTGCACAAGCCCATGCTGTAATGCCAACAACTGTACCCTGAAAGCTGGAGCCGAGTGTGCCCACGGTGTCTGCTGTCACAACTGCAAGGTACGTATATCAGAAACAGATGATGACACTGGTTGGGGAAAGAAACAGAACAAATTCCTAAATGCCATTTCAGTGGGAAATTACCAGCTGCTATTCTCACTAGTATAGAATAAATGTGTGTATATATATCTTTATTTTTGTCATGATTTCAGTCTTTTTAAAGCTTGTCGCCCCGATTTCTGTCTGTCACTATGAAAGCTGAAAAGCCCGGGTGTCCTGTGCCGTGCTCCCTCGGGGTCCTGCGACCTTCCCGAGTACTGCGACGGAGAGACCGAGTCTTGTCCTGCTGATTTTTATTTAGTGGATGGCTCGTCATGTGCAGGTGGGAAGGCCTACTGTTACACCGGCATGTGTCTGACCCTGGAGCAGCAGTGTCGCTCACTTTGGGGACAAGGTGGGTAAAGCGGATTATTGATTAATGATCAATTGATCAGCAAGTGTGAGCGTTTTAATAGCTTACCTCCCAAGAAGACAACCCCGACTAAGGTTTAATACCCGGGACTCTCCACCTTTTGGGTTTGAGACACCCGTTTAGGCTCAGTGTATTTAAAGATGAGTCTTTGGTGGGTCACAGAAATAGGGATTGTTATTGGACCATGTCCATACTCATGTGGTGACAGAACCTTTGTAGTACCACAGGTGCTACACTGAACAGTAAGGGATGCCATCTGGTCTTCATCAGATGGTCAAATAACAGACTGTGCATGCATCTCTGCATGTGTATTATTGTGTTTGTGTCTGTGCAGATGTTTGTAAATGTTTCTGTTCATTTTTCTTCAAACCACAGATGCTCGCCCGGCTCCCGACCTGTGCTTTAAGAGGGTAAATGAAGCGGGGGATATATATGGGAACTGTGGCAAAGATGAGTTTGGGAGATACAGGAGATGTAGTGAGAGGTGAAAAGCAAATCAGTCAACCACACACTGCACATTTTAATTTGCATCTCCCTCACTTTGTATATCTTTTTTTTTTTATTATTATGTTTTTTTTTACACGACAGGGACGCTAAATGTGGGAAAATCCAGTGTTCATCTGCAGCCTCCAAGCCTATTGAGAACAATGCTGTTTCCATAGAAACCACAGTTAAAGAGGGCAATAGCAAAATTACGTGCAGGGGGACACATGTGTACAAGCTTGGCAAGGACGACGAGGAGCCACAGGGTGACACTTTGGATCCAGGCCTGGTCATGACAGGCACCAAGTGTGGTGACGACTCGGTGAGACTCCCGACGATGCACCAAACAGAATTTTTGCACTGCTGTCATTTGAAAAGATTGTGGATGTGATCTTTGTTTTTTTTATCATGGAGTAAATTCTAATGTAGTGCTGCAAAATTACATTTTCTATAAGAATTCTGTGAAAGCCCAAAATGCAAGTCACATGACTTAAGTGCACCATGGAACATAACTTAAAGCATTCATGGCTTTTTTTTTCTGGATGATTTATTTCAAATGTGGTGCAGGAAGTTCCACTTCTTAAGTCATGAGCACAGCAGGCGAAACTGTTATGATCAGACAGAGAAAATGGATCATCTGGGATTTCGTTTTGACCTGAAAGTGGATGACTAATTTGTATCTAACCACTTCGCTAATGTTCTTCTTCATGCTTCTTTTGTTTTAACAGATTTGTTTTAATGGAATGTGCCGCAATGCATCTTTTCTCAAAACGGATGACTGCAACGCCAAGTGCCATGGCCATGGAGTAAGTATCTCTAGCAGACAATTACTGAAAGCCTGCAGCCAAAGCAGTGGTGCAGGAACAGTTCAGATCCTTTGCTTGATTAAAAGTAGCAACACAACAATGTATATAAAAAAATAACATAAACAAGTAGAAGATTAAAGTTAAGTGAAAATATGGCTGTATTATGCAGCAAGATGATCCCCTCTATAAAATGTAGTCTAGTGATACAGATGCCATAAACTATACCTGCTTTATTAAGTGTACCTTTTTCACTATGTTTTGTTATTACACCGAAACTTTCTGTCCCAGTTTCTCCTGTCATACGAAATGTCTCTGTTCTCTTACCAGCTGTGCAACAACAACCGTAACTGCCACTGTGATTCAGGCTGGGCTCCTCCTCACTGTAACCAGAAAGGATCCGGGGGGAGTGTGGACAGTGGCCCCGTCACCAGCTCCAGTGAGAGCCATGCAACAGTGATTTGTGTGCACTTAATTAAAGAGGCAATTTTTCTGACTCTTGTCTACTTTTAATCCCAATAGGCAGTGCTCTACCAATCCTACTCGTTTTCCTCCTGGCTGTCGTTATGGGTTTGGCTGCTTTTGGATTTTGGCGCTTCGGTAGACATAAACTCCTCTTGCTGAAACCTTTTGCTCAACCATCAGCACCAAAGTATGCAATTCTGAAGTGCCAAATAAACTTTGTAGATGAGATTTTTGCTTTGCATTGTGTTAATGTCCAGAATGAATCATGTTTTTGCTTCTATCTCTGTTGACATCCACAGTTCAGATCCAAACCACGTCAAACCTCTGCATGCAAATAGTCATAACAATGGTCATAGCAACCCAACCTTCTCGCCAAAGAACCAGGACTCGGTAAAAAAAAGAAAGAAAAAAAAGCACACTCTTGGACTATTTCAATAATGTCTGTAATGTAATGCTTCAGACTTGTTGAAAAAGCTTGTTATCTTTGTCCTTTTTCACATGGGAAGCCTTCTCCTCACCTGAATCAGTCTTGCTCACCTTGGCCCAGGCATGCTATGGCATGTCCTGCAGGGAAGCCTCCTCCAAGACCCGCAGAGCAGAGAAGGCAGGCACCACATCCCCAGAGAGGGATCTCTCCTCAGGCTCACACTTTCCCTTCCCTTGGGGTGCAGAAACCCAACCAGGCTTCTCCACTACCCGCAAGGCCTTCACTTTTACGTTCCCTGGATCCCAAAAACCAGTCGCAGCCTTCAGCAGTACCCAAACATCGACCAGAACCCCCAAAAAGACCTCCACCGCCTTGCCCTGTCAAAAAACAATCAGGGGTGATTACATCTTTGTCACATTTATAAGTAGCGATGTGTGTACTTTGCATGAGTGAACTAAATGTCGAACATCTCACTTGTTATTGTCATGCAGGACCCTGTGAAAGGCCCACAGGTTACCACCAGTGCCTTGCAATGAGGAAAACCTGTTTGGCTCCATCTGCTGGACAGAAAACACCAAACAGGTAAACTGTCTTGTTTTTCCTAATGTCTAACTTTATGAATAAACAGGTCTTGGCAACTTTTTTTATCACGTTTTTTTTTCTTCTCTCTAGAGTCTAATCCAAGTGCGCGGGGAGGCATCGGGGACCACTGCTTATCCAGTAGAAGACTGCCTCAAAATGTCTTTTCAGCATGTTGCCAGGTCATAAAAAGGTGAAAAACTTGACACTGTACACTGATGTGCATTAAGTGGAAAATGATACAAGTACAGCACGCTACAGCAAAGATATGTTTTAAGTAGGCTTGTGTATTACATGTGTCTGCTTTATCCACTTGAAACAGCCAGAGCTGTGAATTTCAGTGCTTTTAGTTTCTTTTACTTTGTTTACCAATTTGTTGGTGGAAATATGAAGTTGTTCCAGGAGTATTTATTCACAAAATCAACGAGAAATTAATGTTTACAGTGAAACTCTGTACCAAATGTGATGCATCTTCAAGTGAATCAGCTATAAAGGGATGTCTTATATTAAGAAAAAATACCACTAATGAAGAGTTTAAACTGGATTATTGGTAACCAGTGAAAAAACCTTAATGCATGCTGTAAGTTTAATCATATGGTGAAAGATGCATGTCTGATATGTAGCAGGAAATGCAAAGGATTTTTTTTTTAGTTTTTATTTTCATTCATTTTATTTCATTTTTTATTGTCTTTTTGATCTAACTCACACCATGAAGGTTTTAAAGCTGTTTGTGCAACTGCAGGCTTTGGAGAGGGGCTATTTTTAGTATTACTGTGACGTACTTCTAAATATTCCCATTTGGGGAATTTGAATCGATAATAGGAAAATGCAGTTTGCCAGCTCTTATGTTTTACCTCATTATCAGACCTATGCAAACACAGGCTATAACTGTCTGAAACGGAAATTCAAATGAACACATGGGATAGTAAAAATTGGACAACGTTTTAACTGGTTGTTTTTATTTATTTATTTGTTTAGTGTATTTATTTTTATTTTTATATTTTTACTAGTCAAAGGTCATTACTGGTCACTTAAACCTTTCCTTTCCGGCACAGGCTCACAGAGGCCCGTTCAGGAATTATCACTCCCAAGTTAAGCTCACAGGCCACTTTGTTAGGTACACCTATTTTGCTGCTTATTATAATGCTTATAATAAAGTATCAGCCAATCACATGCCAGCATCCCAGTGCATTTAGGATTGTAGACGTGCTTCAATTCATACAGGAGCACCAAATAGAAGGCAAGAATAGGAAAGTGGAAAATTTTCAGCTGGTCTGATGAGTATCGTTTTCTGGTGTGACATTCGGATGGTAGGGTCAGAATTTGTAAACAGCATGAAGCATGTGTCCACCCTGCCTTGAATCAACAGTTCAGGCAGAACACACCATATCACAAAGCTGAAATCATCTCAAACTGGATTTGAGTTCACTGTACTCAAATGGCCTCCACCATCACCAGATTTCAATGCAACTGAGCACCTTTGGGATGTGGTGGAACAGGAGATTCACTTCATGAATGTGCTCTCATGCCTTCATGTCAATATGCACCAAAATCTCTCAGGAATGTTTGTGGCTATAAATAAAGTTAAGGCAGTTCTGAAAGCAAAAAAGGGGTCAAACCTGGTACTACCAATGTGCACCTAATAAAGTGGCCAGTGAGTGCACTTTTGACAAATGTAAAAGTGTTCAAAGTCAAGTTGACCATGTTAACACACCTGGAAGCGGTTGTGCTGCAAGAGCTTATCAGCTTCATGTTACATTAAATGTTGCATTAGTTATAAATTGTAAATGTGTTTCTTGTGCATTCTTGTGTATCTTCACACTCTTTGGGCCCGTAAACCAGAACCACCTTTATTTACCCTTTTCACACATCATGACTCAAACTTTATGGGGGGAAAAGGGAAAAAAAAACCTCTTAATTTTAGTTTTTGAATTCATATTTTGGCCACCTGGTGGCAGCACAACAAGCTGCAAACAACACTGGCACATTATCAGATGATAAGACAAATGCTTCACAGCACAGGGTTACAGTGTTACAGTGCTTGGCTCAGCATTAGCGTTTCTAACTGCTTCTGGTCACCTGATGGACACCCAACTCTTTAAGTAACTCTCACCTCAGTCCTTCATTCGGAAATTAGCTTAAATACTTTCACTGTGCTGCTGCCATGTTTTCCCTAATCTTGAGGATCATGTGAGGAAAAAAAAATGCTCTTCTCACCCAACTCTACCCTACCGGCTATAGTGACTGAAGCTATCTGCTGTGTGTAAATAATGCTAATTTGGAACTGTTCTCTGTATATTCCTCCCTGCTTTTATGTCAGTGACTTGTCATCAGTGGAGTGTTTGTATAAGTGTAAATGGCATCCTGAAAGGTGTCTACCTGCCCTTTAGATCTCTGCACTGAGATGAAAGTGCTCTGATTTATTCTAATTAAAAGACTGTTAAATATCAGGGCCAGACCCCCTGAACCAAACTATCTCTAATGCAGAAACACGCACATACACACACGCGCTCTAGTCGACTCTCTGTGGACTGAAGAGCCAGGCGATCCACACGCATTGCTAGGCAAAGGTTTTAGCATGTGGCTTAATTGCAGCTGGCTTCCCCTGCTGAGCATAATTAGTGTTCACTGACATGTCACTTCCTGTGGAGTTTCATTTATTAGAGATGATGATTGGCTGAGGGATGAAACACGGGGGTGACACCCCCACCTCCCCACACAGTGGGAGAGGGCCACAGCCAGGAGGCCAGTGGAGAGAGGATCTCACCTGCTGGAAGCTCCCCTGCCTTGTATAATGACCTCATTAAGCCTAAGTTGTTTTGCCATTTGTAGTGTTGATTATTTCACAAAAGAATCTCCCAATCAGTCTAAGCTAACAGAAAAAAGGAAATTAAATTCTTTGTCCTGATTCTATTATCAGGCTGTTCATCATATATGTTTTATTACTCAACGCTGACACACTGATGCAAGTGATTTTTTTTATTACTTACATTAGTAAATAAGCTGAATTCAGGGGGATCAACATTTGACCTGTTTTTGGCACAAACTGAAAGGTAAACACAGGTGTTACTGATCTCATCAATGAAGGCTCTGTACCTGGAAGAGAAGCTTAATTAATGTCATCAGTAACACCTGAGTTTACCAACTATTACATGTCAAAATAGCTGCCACGAAAAAAGATCTGTACCACCTGGAGCGAACAATGAGTGAAAACAACTTTCCCACATGCACCAAAAAAGCATGCATGACAACATTAAATATACTACTATACTGCTAATAGAAGGTCCTTAACCCATCAGCAGGACCAGTATGTGTTAGTTGTGCAAGGAGGAACAGGATGAGCACTGCCGGAGCCCTACAAAATGACCTCCAGCAGGTCAGTGGTCTGATCAAACAATCAGAAACAGACTTCATGAGGGTGGCATGGGGGCCTCTAGAGGGCCCTGTGCTCACTGCCTGGAACCATGGAGCCCTATTGGCCATTTACCACAAAATACCAGAATTGTCAGGTTCACCACTGGTGCCCTTGTGGCTTTCACAGATGAGAACAGGTACACCCTAAGCACATGTGACAGACATGAGAAGCTGTGGAGAATCATGTGCTGCTTCTAACATTGTTCAGCATGAACATTTTGGTGGTGTCAGTGGCACCCTGACTGCCATTAGGTATCAGGATGAAATGGCTGGCCCAATTTTCAGACCCAACGCTGGTGCAGTGGTCCTGGGTTCCTCCTGGTGCATGACAATGCCTGACTTCATGTGGTGAGAGTATGCAGGTATATCCTAGACTAGAGGATCAAGACGTTGATACGGTACCACTGACTGGCCCCCATGTTAGCCCAATTCTAAATCCAATAGAACTTCAGGGACATTATGTTTTGATCCATCTGTTGCTGCCAGGTTGCACCTGAGACTGTCCAGGAGCTCAGTAATGTCCAGAGCTGAGAGGAGATCCTGCAGGACACAAACTGTTCCTCTAATTTTTTGAACAGTGTACATTCTGTGTATTGAGTGTACATCGTAGCATGTACTGTAGAGTAAGTGCACCAGCTTCTCGCAGCTGTGCACAATTAAAATGAATTAATGGTTACAGGCAGCTACAGTTAACTATTGGAGAAAAAAAATTCTTGTGAATTTTAATTGAAGGTGTGGGTTCAGATCTGCAGTGTGATTGTTGTGCACATGCTTTTGTAAATCATTACACCTGCCAGTAACTGTGCCAAATGAGCACGTAAGATGCCTGCCAGATATTAGCAGCTCCGGGGGTTTCTGTTGAAATTGGACAAAATCCCACAACTGCAGATTTACTGGCTCATTTACCAGACTAAATGCCACAGCCAGAGGTGGCGACGACGACGACGGCTGTAAATAACGGCCACACAATATTGTTAAACATAGTGGTACAACAGCTATGATTAATGTTCAGTCGCTGTTTGTTTTTGCGTTATTGCTGTCACTGCAGGAATGTTGCATTATTTCACAGCTGAAAAGGCAGAGGTTTCAGTCCAGTAATGAGTGTCTAGCTTTTTGCCTTCAGTGTTTATGGTCAGGTCACGACCCCCAGGGGCTGATGGTGGGTTGTATAGGTAAGTGTTGCTCCGATTGATGTGCTCGCCTCTGGCAATAAAAATGTCAATATAAATGATTAATGAGAGGAAAATGTCATAAGGGAGGGGAAAGAGAAAACAGGATGAATAGAATCTAAACTTATCCTTGCTCTCTTTTCACCTCATTGTTGGACGCAAAAACCCTGAGGTTTAACTACATGTGGAAAGTAAGAATGTAGGTCTTTCATTAGGCAGAAGGAGAGTTATTCAGAATGGGATTGAGTGTTAATCACAGCAGCAGACAGAAAAATTGATTACAGATCAGCACAGTTTCCATTTGTGATGTTTATCCCTTTTACTGTGAAACCTGTTATGCGCATTCAGATCAATGAAGAGAGAATTCCTTATGAGATTCCCACAGAGTCGAGCGAAACTACTTCAGAGTTCAGTCAACGCCGCTTTTCCTCTAATTAGAACCCTTGGTGACTTTAATGAATGCATCTATGAAAATATATTTGACCGGATCAGCAGGAAACATGTGTGATGTTTCCCACTGGGATGCCGCTGTATGTGTGTGCATGCCACTGATTTAATCAATAAGAATATTTTTGATACCACGAGACAGCCACACCGCAGGTACATTTTGGCATTTGTCTTTATTGTAAACACAAGTCATTCAGATCACAAACAGTAACCACAGACCTCGTCATTCAACATTACTTTATGACATTTAAAGCCAGTTATTGCACAGGGGAAAAATATGGTGTCATTTTCTATAAATTTGAAGAGCAGCATTAAGTCCAAATAATATAATCTGACACATATTACATTGATTCACCATTACATACAGAACATACAGATCTACTGTACTGTGTATATATACTGTGTAATTTACATCATCATGCTTGTCATAAGCATCCTTTTACAGCCATTTTAACCACCCTGCACTAAATATCGTAATGCTAAAACATCATTGCAAATGTTGTCATTTACACAGATAATGATACTCTGTAGTCCACACTCACACTGATCGCACTTCTTACCTTTGAATAATATTATAAACACACCTGACAGAATAGCAGTTATTTACAGTGCAGCACTTTGCAGTCCTCTCAGCTCTGCTCCCAGAATGATCGGCTGAAAAGGAGGTAGTTATTTCTTTTCCTCTACGTTCTGGTTCTCCCACGGCACAGGATCGTTTTCCTCTGTGAGCGATCCGCCCTCCCTCTCATGCCAGAACTGCTCCACATCAGGCAAGACACTCCCATCTTTAAGGCTCACAATGTCTGCTTCCCTCCCTTGTACCTCTGGTCCTCCACCTTGCTCCGGCTTAAGCTGAGCCTCCCTGATGGCTTCCTTGCTAGAGCTTGATTGAAGGCTCCTCTCCCCCCGCGTCTGGCCTGAGGTCTCTGGTCTAGGACAAGGGGACTGGAGAATGGTGGGGTTGTGGGGTCCAGGCTTTGGCTTAGGCGGAGGTTGCTTGCGCAGGGTGAGACGCCTCCAAAGCCCCTTGTAACCATCTCTGAACTCTTCGGAGAGGGAGAGGACAATGAGAGGGTTAACCAAAGACAGAGAGAAGGTGAGCAGCTGAGCAGAAAGGATCAGGAGAAGGGGAGGAGACGAGATAAGTTGCTGAGCTCCTTCGATTTCTTTTTCTGCAATATGACGCTCCCAAAGCCACACAACCCAGTGAGGAATCCAGAGGATCGCCATGGCCACAGTGAGGCTGAAAAGCATTAAAGTGAGCTTCCTGGATCTGATCTGTGTACGCAGATTCTGACTCTTACTGGAGCGGCGCTGGCACTGGCCATAAGCCTTCCAGAAATACATCAGGGCGATGCTTAGAGGTGCACAGTACACCCCCAAAGGATATGCTTTCACATACACAGACATGAAATCCTGGGCTTCCGGAGGAACCATCAGTACACACACCAGCCCGCGAATCTCTCTCTGCAGCCTCGCAAACAACCAATGAGGGATGGTGACAGTGCAGGCAGAAAGCCATATGAAGAAAAGCACCACCAGGATGGAGCCCAGTTGTATGCTCACCTGCTTGGTTGGGTTTGACACATAGCGGTAGCAGGCTTTGGCCATAATGGCCACTGTGAAGCTCTTCACAACCATGCAGGATTGGAGAAACCAGTCAGCTGTCTTGCACACCACCCAGCCTAGATTCCAGCTTGCTTTGGAGTATGAGGCAGCCTTAAAAGGAACCATAAACATCAGCACTAGCCCATCCGCAAACATGAGGTTGAAGATGAGGGAGTTGATAAGAGACATTTTGCCTTTATGCGCATTAGAGAACAGGATGGCCATCGCTGTGAGATTGCAAGCCACACCCAGGACACAAATAACTCCCAGAATGGCTGGCACCAGGACCCGGAGCTCACTCGGATCCAGGTGCTGGAAGGAATCGTGCTCACTGAATGACCACATGTCTATGGAGCTGTTCACCACAGTCCCATTGATCCCACTAAGCTTGTCCATTGTTTCCAGACGATGGCAATCGGTCACAAAAAGACAATATATGAATAAATTTAAGAAAAATCGAAGGCAGCTAGGAGATGGGGGGGGAAAATCTCCTAGTAGAAAAACTTTAAAAATATATCTGTTCAAATTTAAGCATCAGAGAATCAATTAATTAGCTGTCTGCGGAGCTCCTGTCAGTCCTATAGTTTATCCCAAGATGCAATGATGCCGTGTCTCGAGCAAGTTATAAAGATGCTGGTTGATTGACAGCTACTGTCCCCAGCTGGCAAAATGTGTGGAGACTACACCCCCATGGGGCCAATTAGGAAAATCTCTGCACAGACGAATATACTGGATTGGTATAAGCGATTCATTAAGGTTTTCTTAACAGTAATTAGATGCTTTAAATAAGAGTTAAAGGTAACAATGCCTACCTGTTGATCAAAGAATTTTGCTTTAGGCACAAAATCCATAGTAATGTTGGCATTACCATGAACTGTGACTTCCACCACCAATCATGACAGATGCAAATCCCAACATTTTTTAAAATGACAATATAATATGAATGAACATGAGCAACCTTAGAAGAAGTCTCTTCTGACAGTGATTAGCCATTGGAAATCATGCACCACGGTTCATATTTGGACACTCGACATGTGATCGAAGTGCAGACTTTTAGTTTTAATAGAATAGAATAGCCTTTATTGTCATTATACAGCTGTACAATGAATTCACAGGGTCTAACAAAAGTACTGCATTCAGTGTCTAAAAGAATAAGCTAACAACATTTTAAATATAAGGATTTTTAATACCTTTGACTGTGACTGCCTGAAGTCTCAGAGTCATGTGCAAAAGTCTTGAGCCACCCATCCTTTCTTTATATTTTGCTTCCAAGGAGCCAGACGTTACTGTAATTTTTTAAGTGGTCCTGAGCAATAGCTCTCTAAAGTTTCTGAAGGTCTTTCAGAGTTTTTCTTTAGACGTTGGCTGCTTCTTCACTTATTTTCAGTTCACTCCTTGTACCTTGTTCATAAGGTTTGTTGTTTATTGTAACTCAAGGTTATAAACTAACTCATAACAAACGCCTTAGCAGAGAACCCATTTTAAATGGCATATTTAGACACTTTAGAATGGATGGATGATATTTAGGCATGTTGTTGCTAGCAGCCTGCTGCAAAAACACATCGTTTGATCCCTTTTAATCAGTCGAATCTATGGAAAAAAATGCCAAACATAACACATTTTTTTCTTTTCTTTTTTTTTGGGCACCAACAAGGCGATTCTGTTAACTGAAAACCTGGTGTATCTCAGCATGCTCTGTGCAGTGTGTCCTTAGAAAAAATTGAGGAAACTGAACAAATGGAGAACAAAAGAAGTGGTTTTCCTAATCCGTTTTCTGTTTACTGAAGCCTCATCATGATGGTCACAGTGGAAGCGTGGCTGTCAAGAAGCCATTTTTAAGGAAGGGAAAGAAGCAGCAAATCAGTGGTGGCAGGTGCAAATGTGAAAATTTTTAGTTCAAATCTACAGCCATCTGTAAAACACAGTGCAGGCTCTGTCACGGTGGTCCCACTCCCAAAATTCAGATAAATTATCTCCAGTGAACTAAAGCTGAAAGTCTGCTCTTCAGTCACATCTTGATTGATTTAAAATGGTAAATGGGTTCTTACATAGTGCTTTTCTACTCTACCTGAGCAGTCAAAAAACATTGCATTCACACTTGTACTTTTTTCTGTGTTTTCTATCTAATATTCACACACACAATCACACCCCTGATTAATGCATTGGGAGCAACCCTGGGTTCAGTATTTGGCCCAAGGCTTCCTTGGCATGGAGACTGGACCAGCCAGGGATTGAACCACTAACCTTCCAATTAGTGGATGATCTGCTCTACCTCCTGAGTTACAGGCACCCACCACCAAAATCCAAACGCTAAAGTGCGCAGAGGCAAAACTACAGAAACTGTGCCATCGTCCAAAATAACTTTGACCCTGTAACTTTTCTTGAAGAAAATCACATTCATCAGCCACACTCCCTTTACTTGTCTTCATTTTTGTCCACATGAGGGCGCACTAACACTGAAAATGATCTTAGCACATACCACGCGTTACTCAGTATCTGGTATTTGATTCAGCAGGTGTTAACAGAGGAGGTCCACCAAAGCAGGATTTAAACTTGCACATCTTTATTCTTTTTTTTTTTTATTCAAAGAAATTCCAGTAAGCATAAAGACTGCATGGTATTTCATTGCATTTCAATACATTCTGAGCTATAAAAGTCTTTTTTCTCAATTAGAGTGTCACAAAGGAGGTTGTTTAGAAGATATTACTGTTTAAAGGAATCACACTTAATTATTCCCTGATTTCACAGAGTTCCCTTAGACCTTTGACCGCTTTGCTTTGTGGGAGTTGGCTGATTAGAGCCGAGTGCTGAAAGACAATCTGCTACTGTTCCATGTTACTCATTTTCAGCACGATGAGAAACATGGAAAGGCATTGCAGCAATCTAAAATTTAAAGAAAAACTGAATAGTGCCCCAGATGATCTGCAGATGTCCAAATAACTATACGCAGGCTGTCAGTTTCATCAGAATCAGATCCAACGCATGCAAAAAAAAATAAATAAAAGAAGAAGCTATACTAGCATTGTTAGGCCAAGAAAATCTCAACGTTAAAGTTCAATATGTCAACATGACGAGCTGACCAATCTACCATCTACAGATCATTTTTAGGACTATCCAAGTAAAGAAAAAAATGTGGCAAGAAGTTTAAAATGGGTGTGGCTTTGTTTGTGTCGCTTGCAAGCTCATGACATCAGACTGACTGCAAGGTGAGAGCAACGATTACTTTATACATGTCACAGGATTCTCCCCTGAGCTCACAAGCATGAAAACAGTGCTCTAATGTAATCGTGACTACATTGATTCAAGCACTTTTTCTACTTGGGACCTGTGCGGAGCTTTTTTTGTGTGTTTTGTGAGAGAAAAAAAAAGAAAAAAAATCCTATGTCAACATTTCATTTAAAACATTCATACTCCCTCCTTGTACTCATTACCATTCTGCCCCCCCTCCCCTCCCCTCCACTACATTTAACCCCCACATACCAAAAGAAGGCACCACAGCTTCTAAACAGACTCACTGACCAAGAGAAGGACTCAACAAAAGAAAAGCGTTAAATAAAACCAGTGACACAGCCTGGAAGGGCTTCATTCACATTACAGACTACAGCAGTCTCACACGGAGACACGAGATCAGTACTAGAAAGACTGACTGTGTTGGGTCACAGGCAGAGAAAACTCAGTTTCTGGAGTGAGAGATTAACAGTCTGTTCCTCTTCTGCAGCAAGTTGCGCTGTTCAGGAATTGAGCCCCATTTAGAGGCTGCAGGGTTGATCACATGCACTGTAGCATGAGCAGACTTAAATACAGGGGGCACTGTTGCTACATAACAGTGGGCCACCATCATGTAAGCCTGGTTTCTGTCTGTGTGCTCTATTTTATGTTCAGTGTGCCCACATCTGCCCCTATCCGCAGGGTCCAGAGTGCTGCTACGTCATAATGTGATGGTAGCAATCCTCTTGTTGCATAAATGCACAGGAATCAATTCTTCAGGTATCCGCATGGCTAAATAAATTAAATCAGAAGGTAAATTGAAGAAATTCACACTTGATTTCAAGGAACCAAGTTGTATCCATTTGTTGCTTTCCAAAACGTATACTGCCCACTTCCCCACTCCAGTCGCGTTGGCCCTGCTCCTCATCTGCAGAGTCGGGGAATTCAAGACAGCAGCCCCTTACAGGTGCAGGGTCAGGGGTCAGCAGGGGCAGACTCCCCTTTAGTTGACCTTGTCTTGGAAAATGTATAGGTTGTTCGTGGCTGCTACAGCGATGATGTTTTCATGTGGGTGCCACGTTGTGTGAAGGATCTTCTTGCTGAAGTCGAGGCTGTCTACGCTGATCTCATCCTTACGACGTTTCCCACCTACACACACCTGGAGGACGACAATGAAAAAAGGAAGAGGCGTTAAAAAGTGTGGGAGCTTGCACATTTCACTGATGTCAGTGATTTGAAAGATGATGGGGAGGTGCTGACTAGGCCCTTAGCTGTCTGCTAGGGTGTCACCTCAGCTAAATGGCGTCACCAAGCTGCACCAGCTCTCAACTGTGTTTGCAGTGTCGGTGCTAAGAGCTAAGAGGTCCATGCTCCAGTTCTGGTAAGTGAAATTCTGGCAGTGATCAATGTGTCTGTGAGATATATATAGCTGCATCTTGAAAACCAGTCTAGCTAGTGTTAGCTGATAGCTTTGTATTCATCAAATATGGCCTGATGGTGACAGCCAGAATGCTAAAACTGAGCTATCAGAAGAGGACTTTAAAAGGGCAGCAAAAACCTTTAATATATAGGCTACAGTCACTTTACAAAGCTGATATAAGGAGGAGTTAGAAAATGAGCTAGAGCCCTGTTTGCACACGGAGGACTCGTGGAGTCATTCATGGACATCCGATAGAACTTTGATAAGAGCAAGCAAACTTAAAGAGCTGCAAGGTGTAAAACCAAAACACAAAGCTAAGCTAAAAAATATTAAAATGCTCTGTATGGAAGAACTGTCCCGCCAGGTGACACTCCTCTGTGGATTCACCACTTTTAGGTAATAACTGGCTAATTAATCAATGACAATTATTGTTTAACCCCTAAACTAATGACATTATCGATTAGTTTGTCAATGATTGCCTCCAATACTTTGGTGAAAACATGCCAGACTATAGTGAAAATAATGCAAATCCCAAGTCCCCAAATTGAGAAATTGCCTGACCAGTAGTACAAAATCAAAAGGTATTTAATAGATCCTAATATTTAGCACTTCAACATTAGAAGCTCAATCCAGCGTCTCTGAATTTCTAAATGATAACTGGTGTTGGTGATGTACCTTGCGAGGCTTCAGAATAGCTCTGGGTTTGCTGTTCTCTCTGGATGCTTCCAGTGTGACGTCTCGTTTGGTGTTTCGGTCAAACATTCTGAAGAAATTGTTGTACGAGCCGGTCATTATGACGCTGGGGGGGGG
>VOQJ01001540.1:57521-68363 GCA_015052665.1 Apistogramma diplotaenia | reverse complement strand
AGACAGACACCCTCTCTGTTTTTAAGATTAGGCTTAAAGCTTTCCTTTTTGATAAAGCTTATAGTTAGAGCTGAATCAGGTGACCCTGAACCATCATGCTGCTATAGGCCTAGGCTGCTTTGGGGTGGGGGGTTCCCATGATGCACTGAGTGTTTCTCTTTCACTCACCTCTTTTCATTCTTTGTTTGTGCATTTAATTAGATATTATTAATCTTTGAGTCTCTTCCACAGCATGTCTTCTGTCCTGTGTCCCTCCCCTCACCCCAAACAGTCACTGCAGATGACTGCCCCTCCCTGAGCCTGGCTCTGCTGGAGGTTTCTTCCTGTTGACGTGGAATTTTCCCTTCCCACTGTTGCCAGGTGCTTGCTGATTGTTGAATTTTCAGTTTAAATATTGATTGGTCTTTACTTTATAGTATAAATCATCTCGAGACGACTGTTTGTCACATTAAATCCAAAGGAAGGGTGTGGGTGTGGAATACACACTATCTGCAGTTTGCAAAGTCAGGGTAATCAGTTGTTGTATGGTGGCATACAACACTGGACGTCATCTTATCTTTCGCAGTGCTGCAGTAGGTTTATCACAAATTAATTTAAGACACTCCTTGGCAATTAAAAAAAACCCCAGCAAGCACTGAGTAATGTGTCCTTTCTTCTTTTACCATCAACACGACTTAACAAAAAGTATATAAGTAGCCACGTTTAACGCAGTTTCCAGAAAACAAAACACAACAGTCACAGTTTGGATTTCATGTATGTATTTTCCTAAAGACTACCATATATTGCACTAGAGGAGGCACACAGTACACCAACAATCCACAATGAATACTGACCACAAGCATGTGACAATATAAACAGAGACCCAAAGCAACTGTATTTTAATATTCTACTAATTTAACTGCAAATATGAAAACGTTCAGACATCTTGCCTATTCCATTGCTCCTATGAGCTTTAGTCCCCATGGATTTAAAATTAAAGTAAGTACTGTCAATACATGTAAAAAATATTTTAAAAAGACAGCTGTTGTTTCTGTCAAAAAAGAAATCACACACATTCTCCAGAAACAAAGCCAAACAAAAATGGATCTGACAGTAAAACAATCTGTGCAGATACAGCAGCTAATCTGTGTGTCGCTACATGGCACAGCTCAATCAGCACTGGGTGTGAGAACCGAGAGAGGCACATCGACTCAGGTAAAGCAAAGGTGGGACCCGCATCCGTTTTAAAATGTGCCACTGCACCAACATTCAGTCCATGTTTAATCAAACTGTATTCATTGGATTAAAGAGAGCTGAAATTCACATTTAATATCAATGAGATACATTAGTTATTTGTGCCGACCAAATCAAAGCTCAGCATAAAAACACCACACATGAGCAAACATAAAATTCATTAAGACCTCAAGGCAGTCAACATTTTTTTTTTTAGCAGCGATTCAAATTCAAGTCATTCCCATGTTTTGTGGTAAAAATGAGTTAACAAGTTTTGGCCTCACTCACGTACTAAAGGAAATGCATCGTAAATATATTGCTCCAGCCAAGAAAACAAAAAAAGACGACCTTTTTTTGGAATGGAACAACGTGCTCCCTCCTCTTCAGAAAGGAGAGCGAAGAAAAGTCCTGTGAGCGGTGCTTAACGACTCAGAACATCACATGACTCTAAAGAAAAGTTCCCTCAGTAAACCAGTGACTGTTAATGTACTGTTCTGACCACCTGAATCAGCGGAGGTGTCACCTCGCTGTCACAGCTGTATTCTCACCACTTGACCAACGAAGCTTCATGTTGGCAACAAGTTAAAGCTCCAACTCCTGGAGCCAGTCACAGGTCAGTAGTGTGTTCAATGCTGTTGCTTAGCAAAATGCAAACCACCATCTCTCCTCAAATATCAGGAGGCCACTCATCAATATCCAAGTAAAAATTTTAAATCCGATTTCTTATTTTAGCCCATGTTCAGCAACTTTAATCACATCCTGACTTCACTGGGTCAAGAAATCAACAGCGAAATAAAACTGACTGCTGCTTTGGTTCTTTCACCATCGGACCTGAGTCAGAACTCAATTTGAAATCCTAAATTACGAAAAAATGATAGTGCATTAGTTCACACTTAAAGCCACTTAGTATGTCACTTCCAAAGCCTACCACGGCACACATGACAGTCAGCTTAACAGACGTTCACTAGTTGATGCAAGTGTGCAAATTTCCACACATTCGACAAGAGAATGGAGTCACGGACGGGCGTAAGGAAGCTCCCTCTGACAGCAGATTAAAATATTTAAACCCTATAACATACGTGCATGTATGTGGGCCACTTGCATTAAGTGGGTTAAAAATATGAAAGAAAAAAAACATTAAAGTGACTGGAAATTTCAACTGAAATCTGACTCAGATCTGACTGGTGAATTATTATTATTCACACTGTAAAATGTCATTCCTGATGTAGAAGCAATAACTAGTTATTGCTTCTACATTACACTCAATAAAATGTCATTCCTATCAATCAACAAAAGAAAAATGTGCAATTCCTGACTTCCATCCAAGCGTGTGTGTGTTTATGACGTGCTGTCTTCAGGCCTCTTGAGCACTGCGCTGTACTTCAGAGGCGCATCATCCGACTTGAGCTGCACCTCCACTAAAGTGAAGATCGAGATGACCTGAAGGGACAAGACATTTAAATTGATTCATTTTGTACCACAAACTTACTTCAAAGACATTTTGTAACCATACCACTACTAACAGTGATAATAAAAAAGGTAGTACTACTCTATTAGGCTTAATGCTAGAATGCAATTAATTATCCATGATATTTTTAGTATTGTTCTACAGTTTGTTTGTTTTTGCTAAAGCACATTATTTTTCAATTAAGATGACTAATTATAGTTTATTTACTTGCATCCCAGAACAGAAATGTTTTCTGCAGTGGTTGAGTGTTATGCTTGATTCATTTCTGCCTTCAGTGTAAAGCACTTTGTGGTGCTGAACGGTCAAACAGAGCTAAAACTTAAAGGGTTGTCACAGTGTGGTCAAGTGTGCTTTGGAGCCAAGTGTTGAGACTGATGCTCACACAATACTCCAAGGAAGGGGCGGAAAACACAAGCCGACTAAAGCAGATGTCAGACACTGCTGATGTTCAGGCAGAGAGGAACGTTTCTGACCGTCAGCAGACAACTGAACAAACACGCATTCAAGCTCAGGTCGCACAAAGGTTTCATCCGAAGCAAGCCTACAAAGCTACAATCTGAACTCGGCGACAAAAGAATGTGTTGAAAAATACATACAAACAATGGCAGCAGGAATGCAAGCTGTCATCAGGCCAAACGAGGCCTCACATGATGTTTTCTGGTTGTGTGAATAAGAACACCGAGTTGTTTCAGTTCATTCGCCAAATAAGAACATTGTTTATGGCTTTAAAAAGGGTTTTGGACACATTTCTACTATATTTATATTATCTTGTTCTTAGAACAGGTGCTCTAATAAATGTATTAAGCACTGTGTAATAACACTGGACAAGGCCCAAAAAAATCCACAGTAACTGAAACTGTTCAGTGCACTCGTGTCTCACACCACCACATTTCACTGTTGCTCTGACGATGCTTAAGAAAATATGTGAGGTTTGTGGTTCTGACCTGCTCCACCGGCGGCGCCTCCGGAGCCTCTGCAGTCCAGAGGAGAGTCAGTTCTGATTTCTTCCCCACCTTATGATGGCGGAATGAGTCCAGACCTGTAATAGACTGAAGGTGGAAATTAACGGTTTTCAGCTGACACGTCTCATTTCTGCTCAGTGAGATTTTACGTGTGGTATAGAATCAATGGAAAAGCGTGGTACCAAGTGACACAGAGCTGAAAGAACTACTCACTGAAAAAATAGCTCTAATTAATGAAGAATGTGCCCAAAACATTAAGAGTAGGCACAAATCTTTAAAAGAAAAACAAACCTGACAAACTATGCTACAAAATACTGCCTATAAATATGGTAAACATTTATATTTACAACTTTAAAATAAATACTGTAAATAGCATTATTGGAGCTCACCTTGCAATAGATGCGTTTCTGCACTCCATATCGGAGCACCAGCACATCAAAGGACTGATCCAGCACCCCCATCACCATGGCCTCAGAGTCCAGCGGGCCACTCTCCTGAACACAAAGCACATGTTTGATACACATAAAGAAGTGGTGGTTTTGGAGCTTTAGAAACTGGTCTGACGCTCGGCTCATTTCACATTCTGAGAATTTTCAGAGGTGGGAAGTAAAGAACAAATACTTCGTTACTGCACTTAAGTCGATTTTTCAAGTATTTGTACTTAGAGTATTTATTTTTCTGCCAACCTTTTACTTTTACTCCCTACATTCTGACAAGGATCTGGACTTTCTACTCCTTACATTTTCCAAACAGACTCGTTAATTTCGGTTTAACTCATCTAAGAGAGGTTTTCGTTTCCGGTCACAAACACCAAACTGATCAACAGATAAAGGGACAATCCTATCAGTGTATCCATCACTGGGCTTATCGCATAAAAAGACCAAAGAGGCAAAACCATATAATGCATGCATTATATAAAATAAAGAGTAATGTGTTGCAGGTAATTTCAAATGCAACATTTTTAAATGCTCAACAAATATCAACAAACATACACACTGTTTGTGTGCAGTTCGTCAGTGTGTCAGCTAGCTAAAGATCTAGTTTGCTGTATTTATTTAGGGAGGAGAAAAAAAGAGAAGTTCACCCAGAGGTGAGAAACATGAAAACAGTGCAGTTTATTGCAGGATAAGCAGGACAGCTTACTGTACTGTGGTGAATTTACAGTGGAGCTCTGTGTTGGACAGCAGAGATGAGTTTGGATTTAAGCTGATGAAGCTTAGATTCATTCACTGAATTTATACCAACTTTATAGTCTCAGTTTAGGGGATCAAAGGTAGGTCGTAAAATATCTTGTTGAATTTAGTTGTGTAAATCCACACAGAGCAGTAAACCTCAGAGCAGCAGCTGATCAAAGCCTGTACATAAAGAAACTCTACTGGAGCTCAAAACAGAAATTACTGTGAGCTTTTCCCACGTTGAGCCACTACAAGGTCTGTTCCTGGGTTATGATGGTGAACAACAGCCAAAGGCTTCTGATGAATTTAAACGGTTATCACTTCAACTTGGTGAGAGATCTCTGACCACCAAATTTTGAGTTTGTCCTCGTAGACATTTGTGTTAAATTCAAAGAAGTTCTCTCCATGGTTTCTGTGTTCATGAGAATGGGATGGACAACCCAGAGGGGTGAACACCAAAAATGTGTTTGGCTGTTGTCAGCTGCTAGCTTGTCATGATCTGGTTACCCACCTTGACAAAGACTCCAAAGAACAGCTCCGAGCTGAGCTCATGGACTCTCTTGGATAAGGTCTTCTTATCATTGCAGTGTGACGCCTGTTTTCCAATGTCCTCTGTTGACAGCCTTATTGCAGGCCCACATTCTGTGTGCAAATATTCAGTGGACACATGAATAGCAGAATTAAAAAACACAAAATTCACAGGACACTGACTGACACACACACACACACACACGAACTACAGAAACACAAACTTTTTTTTCTCTCCTGAATATAATGACATGCTTGTGTGTGTGTGTGTATATAGGTATACATAGATTGTTCATCACTTTGATCAGTCAAAGCTGCGTTTAAATGTCCTTTATAAATGAATTTTACTTACTAAACGACAAAGAGAACAAACGATGCATAAGTCAGAGCCATGCTGGAGGCTCTTTGTGCCTTTCTCCTCATTGTCACCCAGACGTGTTACAATAGAAGTTCTGTCATTTGTTAAAATGCGAGTCTGCGTGTCTGAAAGAGACTTTTGTTGAAAGGAGACCTACTCAGCGAGGATGCCAGCAGCCGGTGCACGATGATGTCAGCGTAGCGCCTGATGGGTGAGGTGAAGTGTGTGTAGAGGGGGACGTTGAGGGCGTAGTGCTTAAAAAGCTGCTCGTCTTTCAGTGCACCTGTACAGAAGTACAGCGCCATCTGTGAAGCACAAATGAACCAGATTAAAGACACAAACAAACACAAATAAACATATATTTTACTGATGGAAATCCCAAACCGCCTGTATTTACCTCTAAATATTTAGTTCACACGTTTGCCTTTAATGCAAAGTGCAAGCAGAAAATGAAATTTAAAAAAAAAGAATGCTTACTAACCTGCATTGGTCTGGAGCACATGTGGGTGAGAACTTCTTTTCTGGCACTCGTGTACTCATCATTACCAAGAACGGTATTGAGACTCTTCTGCATGTTGAACCAGAAAGAGCGTTTATTTTTTTCTTTTCAGTGACTCTTGAACTACAGACCCTGGAGACCCAGGAAGAGGATCAGCCACATGCAACGCAAAAGCTCCACTAAAGTCTTAACTCAGGGTTACCATCAGCACATTTTCAGTTACTCATCTCATCAACAAACAGTCACAGGTTTTGTTTGGCCGCTTTAAAAAAAAATCTTAAAGTTGGACATTACTGCCAAGACAAAACAGATGGTTTGCATCATCCACAATAGGCTCCCAATGCATTATGGGTACTGACGTGTAACGCTCCTGCAGAAGACAAGTCGATGTCGATTCCCAGCTGGTCGCACAGCTCTTGCAGCTCGTCCACCATCTTGGTTTTGGGTGGAGGGTGGCGCCTGAGCAGGGCTAACTCGGGGAATTTGCAGTAAATGTGGTTGGCTGTGGCAATGTTAGCCAGCAGCATGAACTCCTCCACCAACCTGGAGACAGATCAATAAAGACAGATTAACAGCCAAAGGGGAGAAAAAGCAGAGTGTGGTACTGTAGGACTGAGATTTAAACCACACAGATACAAACACACAGGTGCTTATAGGAGGGAAAACAGATTTTAAATTTACTTCAGATTCAAATGAAAAGTACTTTTTACTCACTTGTTACTGTCTCTGTATTGGTAAATATAGCAACCTTGAGGCATCATTGTCTCTTTGTCCAGAGTGAAAGAAAGCTTCAGCTGTAACAACATAACATATACTTAAGAAGGAGAAACTGCAGCTATCTGAGAGTGAAGCCATTTCCATTGGTCAGAACTGTATGCACAGACACATTTTTCCAAACATTCAATAAGCTGGGTAAAGACAGCACAGCATTTCCTCTCGTATTCCACAGCCCACACTGAAACTAACCTGGTCTAGTCTGAGAGCTCCTCCCGAGAAGCGCTGAGCTCTGAGGTTCTTGGCAATAGAGTGCAAGTTGAGCACAGCCTGATGGACCTCATCGATAGGGTGCACAGGGTCCACAGGTGGCAGCTCCTCGGCAGAGAACATCTTCTCAGGGGCCTCGATCATGCTCTGAGCATGGTCGTAACTCAGCTTCACACAGGAGCGGATGATTGAGCGGCCAAACCACTCGCTCAAGATCTGAGCACGGACAAGCAAAGTGGAGCCAAGCAGACGCATCAGTGGATAAACAGGAAAACAACAGCAACACCAAAAGCATCCGGAGGTGACTGAGGCGAGTCAGTGAGGTTTATGTCAGCATACCTTTCCCTCAGGTGTGACTGTCCAAATGACCGAGAAGGTGAGCCTGTCGACGAGAGGGTTCAAGCTGCATAACTCCTCACACAGCAACCGAGGCAACATGGGGATCACCTGGAAAGTGACCGATCACAGACACTGAAGGGTAAGAACTAAAAATAAATAAATCAGCAGTGACATCACATTAAAGGATGCCCTGACCACTGAGGATTACTGATAAATATTTTAAAATATATATATTTGAAGCATCACGGAGGACTCACCTTCTGAACCAGGTAAACACTAGTTGCTCTTTGGCTGGCAATGGCATCCAGATCATTTCCCTCCTCCACAAAATAACTCACGTCAGCAATGTGAACTCCCACCTCAAAGTTGCCTGGGTCAAAAATGTACCACAAAGAGAAAAATGAGGACCACAGACTGCATTATAGAAGATGTTCATAAGCACTGTATCGTCTCCATTTAGTGAATAAAATTTTCAATCTAAATTAATTAACTGCTAGTTCACAAAAGAACACCCATCTAAACGGTGCTTTAAAATAAAGTCGGGCAGCCTTTTGCTACAACTGGTTGGGGGTGTTCAGAAGATAAAATACTGTAAGTGGCATTTCAAATCAAAATTAATTGCAGTATGAAAACAAACAAATCAAATTAGAAAACAACCCCCCCCCCCCACAGATACTTTTAACATTCTCTGAATATCAAAACTTCTCTACCACCAAAATAGATAAATAAGTTGGTGTCAAAGCGTCTCTTACAAAACTGTACCCACACACTCGCCTTTACAAAGTCTAACAGTTTGCTAATACACTTCTGTGTAATCCTTCAGGATAATCATTGACCATTTGTTATCAGACATCATCACTATCACTGAGCACTAACAGTTTACCATCAGGCAGCTGTTTACAGGACAGGGCATCATCCAGATCTCTGGCAGTTGCTGGGTCAATTGTGAAGATGCACTCTTTCCTAAACATATAAACAGTGAAATAAATCAGTAAAATACCGTGTGGTGCAGATTCATTAGAAAAAAAAGAAGAAGAATGGAACACTACATGAACGTATCTGGCCCTCAAAGTCTTACCTCAGATCTTTCCTCTTTGTCATCTCTTCAGGTGGGATGATCCAGGGCAGGTTCTGAGGGAGACAGTCCAATACCTCCTCTGAAAACTCGGAAAAATCAACCTCATGCTCCACGAGGAAGCCTTCTGTCTCTGGTTCGATTTCTCCCGCTTGACCCAGTGACTTAGCTAGTCGGCTGTGGGAAAATATTACGAGCATTAGCACAGTTCTCAAACCAGAGTTAACAGTTCCCTTTGTCACACAACTATAATGCTCACCCCTCTGCAAAATTGCTGTCGGCTGCCCATTCGGTGATCCGACAGATGAACAGGGTGTTGGTGTAGTCACTCGGGCGGGAAGCAAAGTCTTCAGGGCAATCAGCAAGAGGAACATTAATCCGTGGCAGCCGGTGGTCCACGGGGGAGAACAGGGCAAAGGGCTTGTCTGGGAGGTGCTTCAGGAAGCCAGTCGCAGCTCTTGAGTGTTTCTTTTCAACAATATAAACCACCTAGTGAACAAATAAGGGAAGCAATTATTTTAAAATTGGTCCTTTGCTCAAGAAGTGACAAAGAAAAACAAGCAGAACTTTTGGCCTTTTGAGTTACTGCAAACTACATTTCTTTTCACCTCATTTTTCTAGTTATTGCAATAACTTAGCATAAGGATTGGAGCAGCTTTAGAAAAGCTTTACATGAGCTAAGCAAATGATACATCATTAGTGGAAACACCTGGCTCATACATCCAAGTCCTGCAGCGCCCTGTTGTGTGGCCCTGTCAATTATTTCATGTTGAGCACAAAAAGAAACCTGCATTAAGGTGATTATTTTTTCTAGGAAATGTTTGTGAGAAGGAAGAGAAGAGATTAACAACAGATATGACAGAAACTCACTTTAGCTGTCTTCTGGAGTATCTCTCCATTGGAACGTGTTGTTAGGTCTCCCAGACGCTCCCCTAATTCCATCAAATAAAATGGTAAATGGATTAGCTCTTATAAAGCGCTTTTCTACACTAATTGAGCACTCAAAGCACTTACAAATTAAGTATTAGTTTAACATTTGCAGACTTTTTGGATTTATGTTCCTGTGCACTGATACTGAATTCAGGTCAATAAATAATGACGTAACTTTGGTTGCAATACAAAAATTCACCATCATGTCATGCTTTCATCTTTCTGCTTTTGAGATGCTGCTCTCCCTTTGATCCTGCCTTTGAGTTGTCATAATGTTACTAACAGGGTGTTTTTTTTTTGTGGAAGGAGTTACAACAACTCTGTACATGAATGTAAATAGAGAAAGGAGGAGTCGTCGGTGATCGCCATGGCTTAGAAATGGAGGAACTGTTTCACGAATGCAGCCGACTGCTGGACACCTACTGGTATGTTACCTAGTCTGCTGAGTCTCGATTTCTACTGTAACATTCGGATGCCAGGGTCAGAATTTAGTGTAAACAGCAGAGATCCATCCAGTAGGTCAACACACCATGTAACAAAGCTCAGGTACTAGAAAGGTGCAACTAATGAAGTGTAGAGTTTAATTTTTTATTAAAAATATATACTGTGGTGACGAACAGAATCTGTAAATGTGATAATGTGGTTATGCAATAATAAAGTAATCAGCTGGGCGCTGCTGCTGCACATGCTCGTTACCCATGACTGGTTTAAGTAAGCTTTTAAAAAACCTTCAGGTAAAGTGTGAAATAAAGTATGAAAACCTAATTTAATCATCATTCATAACCCAATCATAAGGCATCTCTCCCTCATCAACCCTAAAAAACCCTGTTACACCCCTCATAACTAGACATTCGAACAGTCTATTGTCCATCTGATGCAACAGAATCATGACACTGTGTGATACAACATCTACTAATTATAATTATTTGCAGTGACTGATGTATTTAATACCTCTAAATAATACCTGTTTTATTCTGATATTTGCCACTGACTTCATCCTGGTCACTGCACTGCCCTTCGGCAACAACGTCAGTACCGGGAGTGCTCTCCGTCTTCTTCATAGCTGTTTGTACAACGGGAGTGTCCGACTCACTGGCGCCCTCACAGTCAGTGTCTGACCTCACAACCTAGACAAAAAAAAAGAAAAGATGATCTCACTATTAGTGTGTCTAAAAAAAGTAGTCTATTATAGCATTTCTTTAAAAACTGCATTAATGTTTAACACATGGTGTTTCTTGGGGGGGGGGGGGGGGTATTTTTTTTTTTTCCAATTATTTTTGCCAAAATAACAATTTCCCTTCCCCTCCCCCCG